>CAJUYI010007946.1:0-11509 GCA_910591695.1 Galerucella pusilla
GAAGCAAATCAGACAAACTGTTCTGTGATTTATGAAGCAAATCATGGTGACTAGATGAAGGGAATAACGTATAAAAATATAAAATCAAGAATTTTGAATGACAGCTGACATCAAATAAAATGCAATTCAGTATTTCCGATACAAAAATAAAAAGTGTCTGAACTTATAAATGAAATTATCAGAATTGACAATCACTAATGTGAAACCAATTAACATTGGCATCTTATTGGCTGATTGCGATGACCTTCCTTTTAGTTCGCATTTTTCCGTTACTTTTGTTTGCTTTTGTCGACTGTAGTCGTTTACAGAACGGCAATATCGTAGAAGAGATCTGTCGAATCGTGAAAATTTCGTTCGTTTATGGTGGATTAAAAGTCCTTTTGTACTTTTCGATTTATTGAAAAAAAACTCTTACTATACAAATACTGCCTTGGTACATAAACAACTATTACCATAAACATCGAGTCAAAGATTACAGAATAAAAATATAAGATGTTTCACTCGTTCGAATTTATCGCGTAAAGCACCGATGCCGCTGGTGACTTTGATGGTACAGTACGTCGCTCCGTCCTTACTTGCATTCAATTTGGCATATTATACGGGACGTCGCCCGTCGAGCGCTGTTATTTTAGAACGGTGTTTATTGGTTGTTCGTGTTTTATATTTATGGTGAAAATTTTTTCAATTTATTTGCTTTCTATAAGAGAGAATGATGCAGACAGAGAAACACGCGACGCCGCACAGCTTACAATAGCTTCCTATATCAAAAAGTGTCGTGACAACTTTTGGTAAGTATTTTATCCGTCTAGCCTCCTTTCACAACGCGCGATAAGGAACTTCGTTCCAAAAAACGACCAAACAGGTACCCCATCATCGTCCCACATCATTCTTATGACGAACAAATAAAAACAAAACGACACGCACGCTAAAGTCACACTGGTGCATTCACTGAACACATTGTGTCTGCGATGTGAAAAAATAAATAAATGAAAAAAAAATTACATGTTTAAGTTATTTATTGGTTGCAGTCACGTGATTTCATTCAGTAATTCTCTTCCGAACTACCCACTTGGGACTAGAGATGGACGATAATGTAACAGTTACCGTTTATTTTTTAATAATTCGTGACGAAAATGTTTATCTTGTACCCATACATCAATGAAAAAAGTCAGATAGAACTAAATCTTGTATTTTGAGTGGATTTTAAATCAATTATAGTTATATAATATTCTTCTCTTCCAAATTACTTAATATACGTTACATTTTGTCGTCTAGCTATTTTACTATAATCTCGACTATGTTCAAAGTTATAAAATACCGAGATAAAGATTATTCTTCACGCCTTTAATACCATCGTTTCCACTTAAGTCGATAAAAGCTTGAGTAGGTGTAAAACTGTGAGTGTATAAAAGATTTTATTCGACTTTTGGAGATGTTATTGAAAACCAATTTATACAGTTAGTTAAACATCAGGGAGGAGTGTATTACAAGTGTGGGTGGGTGGTAAATTAGGATTTAAAAAGATTCATTGACAATTTTATGAAGGCCCACTTGACTACTACCTGAAAAGAGTTTTGGCGGGGGCATCTGAAAATTAAAATCGAAGTAAACAAAATTTAGCGCCCAACGTGGGGCATTGGTAGGATTTTTTAGGAAATTTGTTTTATATATTCAGTCTGTCTGGATAGAAAAGAAAGGAAAAAGCATTATGGATCACCTGAGACGGTTTTTGGCTAGAGCATCTAAAAATATACTGAAATACAGACTATTGTAAGAGCAATAAAATTGGCGCCCAACGTGGGGCATTAAAAAAATTATAATAATTTGTAGAAAGAATTCTGTCAACTATTTGGAGGTGAAGTATACGTCAGTTTGAAAATCACAACGTTATTAATATTTACACGCCCTGTATGTACTAATAACGTTTGAATACTTGTTGGAAAAGCACTAAAAACTACATATTTACATAAATTGATAAAGATAGAGATCCCTATTAGTTGTGATGAAAAATAAACATTAAAAAATTCATTAGAATCGTAAGAAAACTTTAATTTGATGCTAGAAATTCGCATATTAAACCAAGGAACAACGTCTATTTTTCCCAAAGAAACACAACAGAAATTTTATTGAATTCCATTTAAAATTAGCATAACTAATGGAGAGTGTCTCAGCTTCAATCAAATCAGCACGGGGACACGGAAAATAATAAGGTGGGTATGTAGAATTTTATGAATGACAGACAGAGAAAGGATTAGGTAGAGTTAAGAAATAAAGAAGACTTCATTCAGATTTAGTTTAATCAAGAGCAAGAGCAGTAAAATTTAAAACAGAACACTCAACTCTAAGATCCCCGAGAGCAATAAACTTAAAACGCTATTGAGTTTTACTTAACCGTAAAATTCTTAACATTGTTGCCTGGACTACAGACCATATGAAGCCTACGCGTCTTATTTACTGCATTAAACATTTTATTGGTGTTTACTTGGCTTCGCTTTTAAGTGATCTCAGAAATAAAAAGCGAATTAAGATATATAATTAGCCAACATATTGAGTGATCTGATGGAGATAAACGTTGAAAAAAGCGAGCTAATTCTAATAAATACATTCGAAGAATTCTTTGACCGTAAAATATATAAGGAAAAGAAAAAGACATTCCTATAAATATTCTTCCACAGTTAGAAACTATAGTTAAATCTTGCTGAGCCTAGAGATGTGGGTGGACAGAAGGACAGGCTCAAGGAGAAGCTTCACTACATTAGAATTACTTTTTGGAGGTAAATAATGATTATAACCTCCAAAAATGTTGACAATTGTTTTGTGACGTAAGCTTAGATGGTTCAAAATAGACTCAAAGAATTTCAGGACCCAGTGACACCTACACCCATGCTCAATACCTTAAGAGATGGGATGGAGACAAAGGATTCAGTCTTGCCAGGATCACCCTGGGCGACCCTGGGAAGCTGGCGTCAAATAAATATTGGCAGTAGGATTTATGACTGACCACTGTCAACTAAAGAAACACCTCCATACTATGGGGCTAGTGGACATACCTCTATGCAGGATGTGTGAACAGGAAAATGAAACTGTCAGGCAAGTCTCATGCGAGTGTCCGGAGTTATCGTCAATAAGAGAGTGTGTGTTCGGTGAGTCTTGGCCTACACCTGCCGATATAAAGGAGATGTCTCCTAGTGACCTGTCCACCTTCTTGGGAAGGACAGGATGGACAATGACCTAGGAGGACAACTCCTCGAAAGGATGTACAATGGGTCACATGTGGCCTAACTGCTGTCAGTCTAAACTCACCCTTCCTACTATACAGATACAGATAGATACAGAAACCCAAAGCTGTTAAGGAAAATTTTAAAAAGAAGCTGAAATATGATATAAATCATGGGAAGCAAGTTTCACATTTTTCCACAATACTTAGTAATTATTCTAATTTTGTTATTCCAAAAGTGATCATGGATCTTAACAAGCTAGAAGTTTCAGAAGGGGCATTTGCTGACGATATAGTTATCTTTGCGATAACAGAAGATGATCTGAAACACAATATTGAAACATGGAATATTATCTTGAAAGAAAACGGGATGGTTATGAATAAAAACAAAACAAAGTTATGGTTATAAGAGAAGGGAGAGAAGAAATAGATATAGAAATAGAAGAACAAGTGACAACATTTTAATACTTGGGAACAACAATCGATCAAAACGGAACACAAGAAGCAGAAATCAATAAAAGAATAGAAAAAACAATGAAACTCTACTATACGATGAACAAAAAATTCATGAGCAATAAAGGAATATCGATCAATACCAAGATAAAAATATTTAAAGCAATATATAGGCCAATATTAACTTATGGATGTGAAACGTGGCTGCTAAACCAAACACAGAAAAGCAGAATACAGGCAGTTGAAATGAAATACTTAAGAAGAGTCCGAGGCGTTACAAAAAAAGACAAAATTAGGAATACAGATATAAGAAGTCATCTAAAAATAGAATCAATCCTAGAATTTATAGAATACATACAACTCAAGACAGACTAAAAGAATATGGAAAGCAGAAATATTTAAAAATAAAAGAAAAGGAAGACCTAGACAAACATGGAATAAAACTATTTCAGAAATATTGAAAAATAAAGGGAAAACATGGAGAGAAGCAAAAAAAGATGGCGAAAAACCGAAAAAATTGGAAAAGCTTTACAAGCATTTAGTCTAGTTACAGACACATACCCTGACACCAATTATTTGGTATATAGGGTCCCGATTATATTCCAAAAGTGTCCAAAATATTATTAATTTTTATGGATTTGTTCCTCATATCTTTTTATTCCACCCTCAATTCCAAAATGTTTCGATTGGTTTATCCATAATTTGACATATTATGCTACCATTATGAGTCTGACTTTAACTTCTCTTTTAAATGATCACACTTCTTGATACGGATAGTATTGATATTTGTGTACATAATATATCTTCTAAACAATAATTAATATCATTGCCTTTTTCACTATTACAGAGCTTGGCTCCAATTGAATGAATTTAAAATTTTCGATATACCAACCCACTCATCAATAGGTCAATAACATCAAAGAGATATTATTTCAATACCGGGGTCGGCTTACATTTATTAATTAGTAGAAATAAAAAGGAATTTGTAGAACATTTAATCCATAATTTACTATTTATTTCCACCCCATAAATGACTAACTATTGTCAAAGTAATCTATTCGTCCAGTATTTTTTCAAGAAGAGGAAGAGTGAATTCAATCCGCTCCTTTTAAAATATGTAGGTACTTTAATTTCCTCGAAATTTTATTTGCCACTCGTATCAATATTGTTTATCAAATTTCGTACACACTTTTTAAATAAATGTTTACCATTTTTAATTAAACTTTAAACTCGATTTCTATTTTTAAAACAACTAAGCAACATTTTCTTGTTTTAATTGAACCATTTTTTTTTCGAGAAGACACAAAGCACATGGCCGTCCAAATGTGATTGTGTAAGGTCGATGCAATCAAGAAAATTAAAAATAATTAGTTAGCTTTAGAGATTCTTAATATCTAATCTAAAGACAATAAAAAGTTGTTCTGGCAGACATTTTTCTATATTATATAACAGATACTTTAAATAAACAAGGTTTTAATAAATAATAATATTCAAATGCCTATAGTTCATATAAAAGCCTTCTTGGTGTGCGTCATCTTTTGTGACGTATATCCGGGTTTTGGGTATGTCGTTATATAGCTCATAGCTAACCTTAAATTTGATAAATCAGGATCTTATTAATCCAAATTCGAAAAGGCTATGGAATTAATAATTACCAGCTTCTTCTTCTAACTAGAAATACTTGAGAACTTCTAAATTGTTGATGTTTTTTCCGTGTATTTAGGCATATTTTTCTATTATATGAATAAATATAACAATAAGATTAACATTCACTTTCATAAATAATAATTGACCGTAAACAACAAAGTACACACCTGACGAGAACTGTCACTGGGACATTAGAAAAAGGCGTAAGACCGCTAGGAAAGGTACGTCTGCCTCCTATTTTGAATAGTGTAATTTCTTCCGATTGATAGGTCGTACTAAACATCAACTAATCAAATTTTTTAAGTCAAAGATTATGGTTAACGTTGTTTGTAATACATTTAAACGGTTCGTTAATTTGATATCTTGATTAGGATTAATAACAGACCTGCCTTTTTTCCATTTCCATTTACAGCACATCAAGTACTGCATTAATTCATTCAGTTTTATTGTCGTATACGACCGAAACGTTAATCATCATCAGTAAAATATAAACAATGAGTAAAATAGAATGAATCTTGAATTAACTATACATCTGTACCTATCTATATATGTAGAGTAGGGAGGGTGGGTGTAGGCTCACAGCACTTAAGCTACATGTGACCCATTGTACATCCTCCCGAGGAGGAGAAATGGACCAGTTTCCATTGGAAATTACTTCCAAATTTTAAAATAAAATTCGAATTTCAACGCACTTTCCGACCACATCCCGAGGATTTCCGAACGCTACCGATGATACGTGTGATATCATATTTCTTGTTTGTTTACTTTTGTCAATATGGCCAGTATTGCATTAGGTTCTGTGTAGTTGTGTGTTTATATTGTATTTTAATCATCTATTAATTGCTTCATCGACGTAAAAATATCATTTATATGTTTGTTTGAGACCATTACATGTTTGTATGTGCTTTTTTTATTCCTAAAAGTCAACGTAAAATGGAAAATTGACATAAATATTCGATATTTCCGAGGATATTTTAAAACTCTTAGAAGAAAATATTTTATTCACTAGTCCATTGTTCAGTGACGATTCTTTCATATTTTGTGAGTAAAGATATGGCTAGCGGAGTTTTTGTGAAAGCACAAACTGATAACTTGCCCAAAGTAGACTCATTTATGCTGCTTGAATTTATGAAGTCAAACAGCTGCTTTAATGCAGAGAAAATAAGAGGAGTTAAAGCATTATCGTGAATACGATTTAAACTATGTATTATATTATATAATACACATAGATTCAAAAGTTTTGCATCACCCTAAATCTCCGAAAAAAAAATGTGTTCATTATAAATGGATCAAAGATTAATCAAATAATTAGTTTCAATAGAAAAAACGTGTATATTTGTCAAACATTTTTATTATCCAATAATAAACTTGCTTTAAACATAAAAAGTATTCTTAGAAACTAAATAAATTAAATACAAATTGATTCTTTTCAAAGGAAAGGTTAAGTAAGAACCTGCATGAGAACTTTTAATAAAGAGTATTTCCACCTCTAGAATTTATGCAAGCTTGAAGTCGCCTGCCCATGCTGTTTACCAAATTATTGATTTTCTTTTGACTAATATTTCGCCATTCTTCTTGGGCCGCATGAACAAGCTCTTGTACACTCCTGGGTGGATGTCTGCGTGCTGCCACTACCCTGGCAAACATGTCCCAAGCATGTTCTATGGGATTCATGTCAGGAGATAGGGCAGGCCAGTTCAAACGATTGATCCCTACAGTTTCAAGATACTCATTTACAGCTCTGGTTCGATGAGGTCGGGCGTTATCGTCCATACAAACGAAGGAATTGCCAACAGCTGCGCGCCATAGTCTCACGTGAGGATGTAGAATCTCTCTGAGATACCTATCACCAGTCATCGTTCCCTCCACATGAATTAATTTTGTGCGATCATTTAACATGATACCATACCAAAACATAGCACTTCCTCTTCTGAAGGGCGGCGCGGTGCGATTATGGGCAAGCTGAGCAACTCTCGTTGGATCCCGCCACACACGTATTCGATGGCTATCTTGTACCAAACAAATCCTTGTCTCGTCGGAAAAAAACACCGAATTCCAAAATTCTTCAGGCAAGGCCGCGTGCTTTTGAGCCCACTGTAGTCGGCGAACTCTGTGCTCAGGTTGTAGTCTGGGCACTCTTATTGGTCGGCGACACCTCAAACCTGTCGCAAGTATTCGTCTTCGTAATGTCGAGATCGATACTTGAACTCTCAACACATGTCTCATATCTCTTTGGAGTGCTGGTATTGACATGGTCGGGTTTCTTCGGATAGTTAAGTGGATATAGCGGTTCTGCCGCTGATTAGTAACACGCCTCCTACCGCTTCTAGGTCTATCACGAAGAGAATTGGTCTGGAGATACCGGTTCCATACACGAGACACATCACTTTGCCAAACGTCAACTCTGTTTTCCTCGAACCTTTGAGAATGACCTTCTTCAACTAAAGCCACTATTCTTGCACGGTCAATCTCACTTATGACTTGACGATTCATGTTTGCACTTAAAATCGTAAAAATCAAATGCCTTGAATGTTAAAATGATCGCACTAAAAATATTATCTTACAAAAAAAACTGTAAACATCTGTATATTGCAAAAAATATGGAACATATTGAAATGGTGAACATTGATAAACAAGCCAACAAAAAATTGTTAGCGCAAAAAAATTCTTTCGCATCCGAAGAAGGTGATGCAAAACTTTTGAATCTATGTGTATATACCAAACCATATTCCGATGTGTGGTCGTAAGAAAATGATGTTTTTATGGTTGATTCCTAGACATATGGTACATAACCTCAAACTATTAAAGAAAAAAAATTAGTCGTTTTAAAAGTAAAGTTTATATTTTTTTGAAAAAATAGGCATGCAAGGTGTTAGGAGACCTGATAAAGCGTCAATTCCCACCAATAGCGATATTTATGCTTGTACCCATTGTCGAAGTCGTTAGGCCGTAGGTGTCTCTGGGTCCTAAAATTTTTAGTCCAGCCGCTTCCCTGGCTAGAGAATTGGCAATGCCATTACCTTCACTCCTGTCGTGCCTTTTAACTCACCTCAGGATGATATTTTTATCTGCCGAGGCGTTAGCTAAATCTTGGTGGCACTCTAGTACTTGCCCCGATATAACACGTTGTCAATTATTAACTATACAATTCTTGATATTAAAAAAAAGTGTGTAGGGTTGCATACACTATTAATTGATAATTCCACCGATTGTATGTAAATTCTTAAGCTCATTATTAGCAAATCCATGTTGCGACAGAACCGATTCTCAGCAAATTTGTTCCAAATGTTTGATTTTAGAACAGATGTTGAAGAAAACTAACCAACTTCTTTGCTATATTAATTATTTTCATACTTTGACAGTGTGCTAATGAATTTCCTAGCTTTATTTTCATATTTTTTTGTGCACGCTTTTATTTTTATTCAATTAAAGGTTACGTACGTTTTGTATTTCAAATACGGTCCTGTTGGTGGCGCGCCCTACGCTTTATTATTTGTCACCGATACTAATTATAACAGGAAGTGATAATGAAGGTTTGTCCATTTTTTTCATTGTCGATATTGTATCTGAAAAGTAGGCCACTTTTAATTCATGCAAATTATAACTCGCAACAAATAACTTTTAACAACTCAGACACAATTTTTTTTATACAAAACCACTATCCAACTCTAACGAACTTCGTCCCTAATTAAGCGGAAATTGAAAGAAAAACCAAGCGGCCACTGCACTAGATAATTCACGGTCAGTCAGAGATTTTCCAGGGATTAAGACCCACATCCTTAGCCGAGGTCTTTATTGCTCCTCCTCCTTTCACGTATCTTCTCCTTTTCTTTTTTTTTTGGTTGTTACATGTCGGATGATGTCTTGCCGAATATGCCACGAGCTTCATATTTTCTAGAGGAATTAGCAGCGACGTTCTGGAAAATTACTTTTCCGTCCAATATGTATCAAAGATGCACACAACACTATATGGTGGAACTTGCTTTGGGACAATTCTAAAATCCATTATGGAAAAGAATATCGGCAGATTTGTGAGTGGCGAAGCAAAGTACATGTTAAAGGTGCAGAAGAAGCGGTGTTGCTGGCATATTTCGCAAAACTCTCTGAGGATTATTCTGCTTCATCCTTATGGCCGAAATATTTCATGCTACGAGCGACTGTAGAACTGAATAATCAATGTCAGTCAATAGTTGAAGTAAGAGTGAAAAGCACACGCACGCGCTTGTCAATAGCAAGTCAGGTGGTTGCGTAGCAACGGGTAAATCGATAAATTTCAACCAATTAAGTTCGTTTCCAAGATGCGCATTTTAAATTCTATAAGGTCTGTATAAACAGCTATAGATATATCTTATTGGATACTTAAATTCTTATAACGGTCTACAAAACAATTATATGATCCTTATACAACTGAAAAGGGCCCATTTTTATACAACTGTTTGGTTGTATAACATCTCTATTAAAATTTATACAACTCTTATATGACTGTCTTATAATCATTTATACAGCTACTATAAAATGATTTAATAGTGTGTCAAGTAGTCACATCTATAAAATGGGATTGAAGTGGTACTATGAAGGTCTTAAAAAATGGTTGTATTATGCAATTTATTTTTTTATAATGCTGTTATTTCGAGCACAAAGAAAATATTTTGTCTTCTAGCAGTTTATAAGAGCATTTCATTTTTTATTGAAGAATATCAGAACCAATTTATATTTCAAATGAATCTATACGATCTATTTCTTCATATACACGATGGGCCCCGCTAAAACCCTCGCATAGAAATCCAGGATTTCAAGTTACGCTACTGTGATCCACTACTCGATCTTTTTTGTCCCTAACCCTCTTAAATCAATGAATCCCCTATGGAAACTCACTTTCCATTAGAACTACGTTTCTACTGTTCATTAAAACGTTGTTTTGGCAGTTTTTACCAGCGGCTCTCAGCTTATCTTCTCACGTCTTTTTTACTTGAGCTTGACCCTCAAATTTATATTTGAACATCATGTTTCTGTGATTAAAAAATAAACACTTCAGTTCCAAAATATTAAATAGATGTTCCCACCTCTACTTTACAATTACCTGGTAGCTTCTCTTCATACACTTTATGTTTGGATAATTAATATCTAAGAAATATTTTATACACACACACGTTTGTGAATTTATATTGAAGCTATATTATGTTATTCTTGTCTGGAGTTTGTAATATAAAGCAATGGTCTATTACAGTCACCAACAATTTTTTATTTTGGCATATGTTTATTTTACATATTATTTTCTTTGGGTAATAATGTTTCAATAAATAAAATCAAGAACGTAAAATAAATTTTTAAAGATGCATATATTTTACATCCTTTCTCATTCTTCGTGTTGATATTCTAATTAAAAGTAAGCTAGTACCGAATAAGTCTGCAGCTTGTGGCGGTATGTATAGTGGATGTTTAAGAAGACAATTTTTTTCAATCATGACGAATTAATTACCATCATTAATTGGAACTAATTGGCTTGGAGTTGCTGATATGCTGAAGTAGGTGTCCAAGCTTACAACGGTCGTGATTAGATACGTCTTCGAGAAGAAGTTGTTATGACATTTTTATTCATTCACACTACCAAACATTTTTTTGTACAGGGTGATAAAAAATTGTGAGTTTCAAAATATATTTTATTTTGACTTGTTATTTAAAGTGTTGTTAAATAATATTAAAGATGGGAAGAAAAATATGCAATACCTTACAAATAAAGCGATATTGTACCGGGTGTCCCAATAAAAATGAATTTCCAACGTATCTCAGAGACCGGTTATGGTATGGGACTGGAAAGGAAGTTGACAATTATTGCTTCTTCCAGCCAACTGACAAGTTGAATTTCCATTTTTTCTATCATTAACCCAGGTCAATATTGGACAAATTCAAATATTTAGATAAATCAGGGATAGTAGCTCAACAAAAACTTATGCAACATAATTTTGTATACCCAGGAGATTATCCTTAACATATTTGCTGCTTGAAATTACCTATTAAGATAATTTTTGCCATAAATTTGGCTAGTAGTGGAAAAAATTGAATATACACCATGGTGGTGGAGACATCTCGCACCTTATTCTGCTCGGGACAAAGCCTCTCGCGAAATAATTTTGGTGCTATAAGGAAGGGGATGGGTAATTTGGTCCCCGCTACCTGTGTTAATCCTTTGGT
>CAJUYI010007947.1:0-11508 GCA_910591695.1 Galerucella pusilla
ACCAATTATCAAAAAAGATGGGCTGTTAATGATCGAGAAAAAAGGTTGTAAATATACATTGGGTAAACCGCCTGACCACTTTCGGTTAATCTTTGTCAAAAACAAGCTTAAAACGTTTCGAAGGAACATATACAGGGTGGTCCTTAAGTAATTGTAGATGGAAGTACAGTACAATCTACACTTTGAAATATTGTGATTTACGAGGATGTATTGATATCTAGTCAGCCTAGACCAGTTCCATACATAAACAAAATATTGCGTTACCATAGCACCGAACAATAACAACTCATTACAAGTGACAGTGTGAAGTTGGACGTCAAAAAAGTAAACCAGAGTTACGCAATAAATTAAAAGGAAAAAGATGTCCACCGAAATTGTGAAAATCAAAAAATTGGAGTGTCGAGCCATTATGTCATGTATTTGAAAAAAATAAGAGGTAAGCAGATTTACGAAGATATGCTCAATACCCTTGGTAATGTCGTTCGTGTTCTCCAAAAACTAAGAAGTTTCGTGTCCAAAAATCTGCTGGAAAAGTTCTTGCTTCAGTTTTTTGGGATTTCCATGGAGTAATCATGATTGATTTTTTGGATAAGGGTGAAACAATAACCGGATATTACTAGTCGACATTACTGACCACTCTACGGAAAAACATTACAGAGAAAAGAGACGGAAAGCTATCCAAAGGTGTTTTGTTTTTGCAGGACAACGCCCCTGCACACAAATCTCATGTTGCCATGCAAAAAATTCGTGATTTAGGGTTTGAATTACTAGAACACCCCCCTTATTTACCAGATTTGGCTCCGTCCGACTATCATCTCTTTCCTCAACTGAAAAAAAGTTTAAAAGGTCGTAAATTTTCTTCCAACGAGGAGGTGATAAAAGCTGTCGGGGTCTGGTTTGCAGAGCAAGAATAAACATTTTTTTTGAAAGGTCTAGAGACGTTGCAGGTTCAAAATTTTGTTTGGTTCTATAGTAGGCTAAAAATTTTTCAATATACATATTATGTAAGCCAACTAAATGTTCATTTTTCGATTTCCTTGTCGAACATTTTCTCAATTGCCTCCCATATATTATAACTTCAATTTAGTGAGAATTCATTAGACTGACGGTAAACTGTTTACACACGTCAGATAGTGTAAATGATATTCCCAGAGGTACATCAAACAGTTTATTCAAGCATCCAACCAATTAACATCAAGTGACAATAATTTTGCCTCAAGTCACCACGTTCAAAGTATTTCGGGGTTTTTCCTGTTTAGTTTATAGCTTCCTTGGTTACGTCCGTTGCGGATCGACTATTAGAACATTATGTCTTTCCATCTATTTAAATATTTCCAAAAAGTATTTGTATTGAAACAGAAATTCCAGAAAATAAAAAAGGATCTATACGGATTTGCTGTGAATGTGCAAAAAAAGGATATACAAAAAGGAATGTTCCACAACAAACAAATCAATCTTTGTAGAGTCAATAATGAATAAAAGCATTGAAAGTTCAATTATTCACATAAATATCAACTATACTGAATATGAGGTTTATTTTGGTGTAATATGTAATCAATGTTACCTTAATCAATATCCCGATAATCTAGGGAAAATCTCAGAAAAAAAAAATCAGATTACCAATAGGAAAATCATAAAATGTACTCGAAATATTTGTGAATTATTGATTTCATGGCTGTGCGCAGAGTTACTTGTATCTATAAATAACCACCCCATTCAATTAAAATTTAAAACCTTCCTTTATTATCAATTAGGACTGCTGAAATAAAAATTTGTGAGTTCTTGAATTAAGGAATACCAAGGATTCTTCCATGCAAAAATGTTATCAAAATAAAATTGAGTGTTATGACTGGATAACATTCTTTGTCTTTATTAAAAACCTTTCCAGATTCTGGAATATTTCGAAGCTGAAATTGATTTTTAAATTGGAGGAAAATAATGTTTGATATTTTGCTGATGGAAATGTCGAATCTAATATTATCTATTTTAGTGAACACGTATACAATCAATTGATTCATATAACATTTGTTATGGTTACTATTTAAATAGTTAATTTTCATTCAGGTGTCACTTGAATATCTTTTATTTATGTAAATAGTGTAATCGTGTTGAATTATTCGTTTTGAGGTTATATTGGAATTTAGTGTGAAGGTTGTCCGGTGGTAGAAATTCATCACGATGACGTACTTGGAAAAGGTTAATTTCCATAAAATCAAGTTACTTCGATAACCGTAGATGGACGCTACAGTAACATTTGAATAAATCAAAAAACATTGAGGTTAGATTGCCCAAAAACAATAATGGATATACCACAAGAAACATATACAGAGTGTCTTGGAACGGCGAGTTATCTCGTAAATTGTTAGTCGCAGTTGTGCAAAATTTTGTGTACACCTATTTTAGAATACGGAGATTCCATATTTGATATTTTCAATATTGCCAGATTTGCCGTTTATCTTGTATTATTAGTAGATAACTTTGCTTTTTCAAATTCATCACCCTGTATGTCCAGTCATTATTTGAATGTCCTATTCAATACGAGTTCAACCACATGTAACACTTATGATTTTATGTAGTCTGGAAGGTCTAAAATACATAAAACATTAGTCTAGCGACGCCTATTTGTAAACTGAATTTTTCAAGTATCCCAATAAAAATAATCTTTAGGATTGAAATCTGGTGAATGTGGAGTCCATTCAATTCTATTTCGTCTACCAATCCAAAATCAATTAACAAAATCACATCATTCTACATTTAAACATTTAAATTTCTTCAAATCTACATATTTTGCAGTGTTTTTTGTATTTAAGACCTTTTATTCTAAATAAAATCGTAAGTGTTACATATGGTTGAGCTGGTATTGAATAGGAGATTCCAATTATAACAAAATATACAGGGTGATGATTTGAACAACTTATTTCTGGCGTCGGATGTGGATTTAATATCCTGTAGGTATCCATTTCTTCCATGTCTTTCTGTCTCCTGCAAGGTTTTTCATTTATGCTATGGTCTTTCCTCTTTCTAAACCCATCTCTTGTATTTGGTCTAACAATTTCCTTCTAGGCCTAACCCTTTGATTTTTGATGGATTTCCCAATCTCCATTATTTTCTCAGCTAACCTATTTGGTTCCATTCTCACCATATGACCATAACCGCTAAGTTGTCACTTTTTTATTCAACCAGTTATCAGCTCCTTTTCACAAAAGTTCTCTTCCTGTCATATTCCATTACCTGCAGGTAAGCAATAATCGTTGGAAAATTTTTGAAAACAAATTAGTAAAGAATTACTTACTTGTCAGATGTGAAACAAGAAACCCATATTCCTCTTTGTCCACATTAGATTTTGATGTGATATATTCTTTCCACGCCGTCTTCTTTTCTTTGGCCGCTATTTTAACTTCAATATTCCACCAGCTAGTCCTTTTTATAATTCCATTATATTCAATTTCTCCACATGTCTTCTTTGCTGCTGTTAATGGTGTTTCTTTTAAGGCGACCCATCGTTCTTCAAGTATCCAATATGTTTTTTCTTTCTCCAGTTTATCGAGTTCTTTGTTCGCCTCATTTTGGTATTTTTTCTCGATATCTTAATTTTTAAGTTTATGTGCTGCTAGTTCACTGTAGTCTATAGCAGCTTCTTTTTTAATTAATTGTACTAACCAAATTGCCACTACTGATCTGTGGTTAGATCCAATTTCTGCTTATTTCTTTGTTCCAATTTCTTGTATTACCTCTGTTAGGTTTTTTGTATATGTTATATAGTCTATCGGGCTTCTAGCGTTTCTTTCTTCTGCGACAAACGTGTATTTTTCATTGAGTTGTTGTTCACACATCGTATTTCCTATTATTAAATCATTCCTCCTGCAAAAATCCATAATTTTTTGTCCGTTTCTGTTAATTGTGTCTTCTCCATGTTTTCCCATACTACCCATAACTCTATTGTCATCATTTCCCACCCTGCTATTCCAATCTCCCATTATTATTGTATTTTCGTTCTCCTACCTCACTTTATCTAAAACTCTTCGCAATTGTATATAGAACTCTAAAATTTCTTCCTCTGCCGTTCCTTCTATTGGCCCATATATTTGTATGAAATTGATTGTTTCATCAAATTCTATACTGATAGGATTTTAAAAACAAAAGCTACTAATAATAGAAAAGAAACAACAAATCTCGCAACATTGCAAATATCAAATCTGAAATTACCGTATCCCAAAATAGGTGTTCCCCAAATTTTGTACAATTAAGACTGACAATAGGGTACAAGCATAAATTTTGCTATTGGTGGGAATTGACGCTTTATCAGGCTTTATCACCTTGCATGCCTATTTTTCCAAAAAAATATAAACTTTACTTTTAAAACGACTTTAGAAAACATAAAATTTGAAAGTCCGCCAAAACAAGCTTTACGTCATAAAGATGGCTGCCCCATGGTGTGACGTCATTTGTTTACGTTCTTATTCGTGTAGCACGCTCTGAGTTCTTGTGACCTAATTTGTTTCTGAAAGCTTTAAAAATGGATAGAGCCGGAAAAAAAACTTTGTATTCCAAGTATTGCATTGTTCCAGTGTGTAAATCAATGACTATTAAAACTCCAGACAAAACATTTGTTACTTTACTTGGTGGCGCAAGCAAAAATACACTTAAGAGAAGGGCATTTCTTTTGTTTGTAAAGACCATTTTAATGTAAGTATCTACTTCTATGCTGGTAATTTTTATTCTTCAATAAGTTGAGGTTATGTACCTATATGTCTAGGAATCATCCATAAAACCATTATTTTCTTACGACCACACATCGAAATATGGTTGGTATATATTATATAAATAAATAGTATATTATTAAACGAGCAATTTATGATAGCCATTATTCACGCTTGGTGACGTTTGCGTCACGAGCCGCAGGCGAGGGGTGCAAGTCACCCGAGTGAATATTGGCCATAAATTGCGAGTAGAATACTATACTTTGTCCACGACCCTTGATTTCTTTATTAAATAAAAGTCAACTAACCTCCAGTTCATGAAATTATAATATGTAGATTTTCGATTTTTCTGGCAGCAGTCCTATAGTCGTTAATTTCGCCGTTTTTCCCATTTCAGTTGGTGTACAAGAACGTTCATTTCCACTATCCGAATTCAATGTCATCGTTGCATTAATAATATAGCAAGTTCGTAACAATTGGGTTTACTAACGTCAAAATTAAATAATTTGACATACATAGAGATGGGCGATACTGTGTAAAGTATCAATACAACGTACCGTTATAAATATATTGTTTTGAAGTACTTAATATTAGAAAATATCGTTATGAAAAGTATCAATACTAAAGATTTCGATATTTTATCGATACTATATATTTGATAAACAAATTTCCTGAACAAAATACACAGATTTAAAAGTTTATTTTATATTGTACCCCCATCTCTAGTCGTGAATTATGGTTCATAATACACTCCAGTGTATTATGAACCATAATTCACTCTAGTAGATATATGGGTCCCATATAACTTTTGTTAGGAGGTAAGATATCGACTTATTATTAGGTGGTCGTGGACAAACATAGTTTAAATCGTACTTACGATAATGCTTTAACTCCTCTCATTTCCTCTGCATTAAAGCAGCTGTTTGACTTCATAAATTCAAGCAGCATAAATGAGTTCACTTTGGACAAGTTATCAGTTTGTGCTTTTACAAAACCTTCGCTAGCCATATTACTCACAAAATATGAAAGAATCTTCACTGAACATTGAACTAGTAAATAAAATATATTCTTCCAAAAGTTTCAAAATATCCTCGGAAATATCGAATATTTATGTCCACTTTACGTTGACTTTTAGAAATAAAAAGAAGCACACACAAACACGTAATGATCTCAAACAAACATATAAATGATAAATTTTACGTCGATGAAGCAATTAATAGTTGATTAAAATACAATATAAACACACAACTACACCTAACCTAATGCAATACCGGCCATATTGGCATAAGTAAACACAAGAGATATGACATCACACGTATCATCGGTAGCGTTCGGAAATCCTCGGGTTGTGGTCGGAAAGTGCATTGAAATTTGAAATTTGGGAGTAATTTCCAATGGAAACTGGTTTATTTCCTATTATTAGTAACTTTTGATATCATATTTTCTATTATAAATTAATATCCAAGCAAAATATGAAATATGCGTGTACTCTATTTACCAGATAATTGACTGTTTCCAGACTTTTGGACCCCTCTGTAGCAGATGAAGCAACAAAATTGGAGCTTAATTTTGTTATATATTTATGTATTTTTCCAACCATATTCAATTTAGTTTCTATCTAAATATCGTCGTTAAAATCCCTGTATTTATTTATTTACTTTCTTTATCGATAATATCCTCGCTATTGAAACCGGATTGTAACTCATAACATCCCATTTTACAAACTAGTTTATTTGCAACGTGAATAATTGAACGCCACTGTATACGTATTCAAGTTCAATGTCCAATATCATCCTCTCTCGCAAATATCTAGGTTGGCCGTGTCATCAAAGTCATATCCGGCCTTCTAGATTGCCTTGCCTGCAGAGTCTTTGTAGCAACTTATTCGAATGTAGCCACAATTTGTTGAACGTGAATAATGATCTTATAAAATTTCAATGGGCTGACTCGAGAATGTACTTTGAATGTGTTGAATTTTGCATGAAAATAACAAAAAAAATCTTGAGATATTTTTCAAATGAATTGTCACGGACAACTTACTTAATCAGCAAATAAAAAAATTCAAATACAATTAATAAGATGTATTGACGATATTCAACTGTCATGGTGTCACGACATACAGGGTGTACCAATCTTACGACAAACTTCGGTATATAGGTTATTTCAAGGGATATCATAAAATATTATTAACAAAAATAGTAGATGTGTTGAAGGTCCATATTTTGAAAATATATCGAACTATACAGAGTGCTGCATAACTCCGTTACAAACCAAACATATGATTTTTCAAATGGGAACCCCTGTATATTATACCGAATTCGGGTTGGTTACATTGTTTTGGAGCTTTTGATATGAGGTATTGCCACGATATACAGAGTCCTTCAAAAGATATGGACACGTTTATGTGAAAATCGTAGGTAAATCTCCGCTCTGTAGCTTGTTGTACGATGAAGAAAAAAATGTGCCAAACAAAGTTTCGTAACATGATGCAATATCTCCGTATCCTTTTAAATTCCAATTATATTCTTTCTTATATACAGGGTGAACGGAAACTCTAACCTGTCATTTTCTTTCTTCTTTCAAATGGAACACACTGTATTTTATAGCGAAAATAGAATCTTCGATTATGTAACTTTAATTTTTGTCAAGCATTCCCTATACCCAAAGTTTATAAAAACAGAGCTATCTGGTAATATTTATTGTAATAATTATTGACCTATTATGTGAAAGCAATAAACGTTGTATGTAACAAAAATCCTGATTAATGATAAATTTTAATGAATAATTCATTCTAAACTAAACTAGCTACCAAAAGAATAATCCTAACCGTAATATTAAAGTGAAGGTTCAAACTGTTCACCATTAACATCAATGCAATGATGTAAGAGGGGGCCCAACTGATTGGCCAGCTCGGTCACCCGATTTAACAAAAGTATATTTATATTTTTCGGGTCTTGTAAGGAATAAGTTCATAAAGTCCCCCGGCTATTAGAGATGACATGAAAGAGATCATTAGTACCGCATTTCGATCTGCTTACTTTGATATGCTGAGAAATGTTAGTCAATAATTTGAACTATTCTGCAGCATTGCATTGATGTTAACGGTGAACATTTTAAACCTTTAGTTTGATATTACGGTTCGGATAATACTTTTGGTGGCTAGTTTTGTTTAGAATAAATTGTTCATTGAAATTTATTATTAATTAGGATTTTTTTTTACATACAACGTTTAATGCTTTCACATAATAGGTCAGTAATTATATTTTACAATAAATATTACAAAATAACTGTGTTTTTATGAACTTCTGGTATGGGGAATGCTTGACAAAAATTAAAGTTACATAGTCGAAAATTCTATTTTTGCTATAAAATACAGGGTGTTCCATTTGGAAGAAGAAAGAAAATGACAGGTTCGAGTTTCCGTTCACCCTGTATACAAGAAAGAATATAATTGAAATTTAGTTTGACTAAATGCATTTTTTTCTTCAACGCACAACAAGCTACAGAGCGTTGATTTACCTACGATTTTCACATAAACGTATCCATATCTTTGGAAGGACTTTGTATAACGTGGCAAAACCTTATATCAAAAGTTTCAAAAAAATGTAACCAATCCGAATTCGGTATAATAAACAGGAGTTCCCATTTAAAAAATCATATGTTGGGTTGGTAACGGAGTTATGCAGCACTCTGTATAGTTCGGTATAATTTCAAAATATGGACCTTCAACACATCTTCTATTTTTGTTGATAACATTTTTTGATATCCCTCAAAATACCGAAGTTTGTCGTAAGATTGGTACAACCTGTATATTATTGACTTGAAAAAAGTATTTGGGCATAGAACGGTATGCAGGGTGATTAATTAGTCTGAAAAAGCTCCGTAGGTCTGTTACCATTGACGATACAAAAATAGTTATTTACGATACTAGTGCGTTAAGTTATACTTTTCCACACGAGTTGCGAAAATGCAAGGCACGAACGTAGCGAGTACCTTTTTCGCAACAAGCTATGTTCAATTTAACTTGTGACGCGTTTCGCTAAAACAGTAGCTTCATAAAACGAGTGAAAATATAATGAGAAAATAGATATTTATGATGCAAGTGCGTGAAGTTATACATTTTCGCAACGAGTGCGCAAAAGTACTTCACGCACAAGTATCATACGAAACTCGACCACATGAAGAAAAAATAAAAAAATGTGCTCTGAAGGAGTTGGAAAACATAAGAATAAATTCGAAGAAATGCATTCTTCTCGAGGTTCTTCCATTCAAAATAAGTGTAATTAAAATTTTGAATATAACAAAAAATATTTTTCACTCTGTCTGACACTTCTGTCAAATTTACTGACAGCACAAAAGTTTATACAACAAACGACTAAATTCAAGGCAACTCGATTATTACGTAGCTAAATAAGAGTGTTAAAATGAAAACCCCATTTAAAAAGCATTAGTCAATCACGCACGCTTTTAGATGTTATAATGTGCGTTGTTCATTTACGCACGCTTTTCAACGTATGTATATGTATAATGTATGATTTTACACATTTCATTTGGTTCGTAAATTACTAATTTCAAAGGTGGTCGTAGATAAAATGTATAATTAAAACCATAGGCAGCTTCAAGCTTTATATTTCAAAATTAATAACAATGTGACAGGGTGTTCCATAACTCGGTGACCGGTCAAATTTATAGTTTAAAAAGTTCAATTATTCAATTATTCTACCCACTGTAGAGGTTAACGTGATATGTCAATAATTACCTGTTCTCGTTTTATCTTCAGATTTATACAATGCTTTAATCAACCCAATTCTCTTGGCTCTAAGAAAAACACCTCAACTGAAACATTTGTTTGTTAAGTGGCTCATGATAGGGCAATTAATCCCTGGTGATTTCTCATTTTTTAAGGACTTTGTATATTCGAATACAATGTTTAAGACGATTATATTGCATCTCATGAAATTATCCAAATTTTTAGTAGCCATTTACGTATCTAAATCAGTTGTGTCGTAAATTTAAAAGACATTTATTAATCTAAACATCTGGTGTTCCAGTTTTATCAAGAAATTCATCAGCACAGAAGCTATTCCGACGTTTTTTCGTAAGTTAATGTAATTTGAATAATTCGTAGCTGGTCTATTCAAAATATCAACTAATTAGAGCCATTATACCCAATTAATTTGACTAGAAAAATAAACGATTAAGGTCTAAAAAAAGTAATATATTTTAAGATAGCTCTGTCTAATGCCTAAAGTGGTACCGTTCTTGTTCGCTGGCGTATTTTTGATCATAAAAATTTTGTTTAAAATACTTTAAAGTGGTTTTTTATCTATTACAGTCCAGTTGAACTTTAATTGCTCATTAGGAATGTGGATAAGAAGAAAAACTTCCCAGGGCCGAATATGGTTATACATATTTTAAAAATACATCCATAATTGAAAATAAATCAAATTTATGAAATTCAGCACATGCAAACGGCTAATTAGAAGACGTTCCTGGGTTTTCCTATATAAATAAAACTTATGTACCTACCTAATCATATTTCAAAAATCATACCTGCTATGGTGAATGTTTTATTATATGCAAGGAATCACGACAGAGTTTATATAATAACTTTTCTGGTGTGCGTCATCGATTGTTGATGTCCTTCTCTAACACATTACGTTGGGAGAAATGGAAAAAAGGCAGGTCTGTGAATAATCCTAATCAAAATATCACAATAATGAACCGTTTAAATGTATCACAAACGTTAACCACTTATGTTTTAGATTACGCGCAAGCGTAACCTATCAATCGGAAGAAATTACACCATTCAAAATAGGATGCACGTACCTTTCGTATTGGCAATGTGTCCTACGTCTTTTTCTAATGTCCCACTGACAGTTCTCGTCAGGTCTTTACTTTGCTGTTTACGGTCAATTAGGCAATCCAGATCACGTGACCTAATATGGTCGTGCAGGGCAAACAATTTAGACAGATAGGTTAGTTTTGTATTGTCTATTCAGTCATGAACAGGGCTCAAGACCTTTTAGTCGAATTTATTAGTATATTTTATTAGTGTTTAGTATATTGTTAATTTGATTAGTAATTTTTATTTAGTTTTCATAAATATTGTTATTGAACAACACTGAACAAGATGCCTGCTACATACAGCCTGATATTTGATTTTTGATTCTGTTAAATCATCTCTATTGATTGCTGCTAACACATTTCTCTACGCTTCTTACTTAATTCATCCTTGTGCACCAAAAATGTGTTCTTTACAATAGTTGGGACCCAAAAAAAGCTTACTTGGTCTCGGTTTGAACGGCTCCCACAATCGACTACAATACAAGTTGTTGGCATTTTTAAGTAGGTGTTTCACTCCTGAAATCCCGTAAGCATAAAAGTTAAATACTGCAGGTGATATCTTCCAATTCAAGCAAGTGAAATTTTAATGCCAGCAATTTCATAAAAGTTTTACTTTCATTATAATATTGTATTTTTTAGTCAGTGTGTACTTACCAGTAAATATTAAATAATAATTTTTGATAGTCTAAAAACCACTAACAAAAAATAAAGTTCTTATATAGGTACACAACCAAAAGATGGTCCTAAATTGATATACCCAGCTTAAAAGTTCCATAGAATTGAACTTTTTATTGTATATTATTAGTATAGAGACACCAAAGCAAAATAAAAGCACCTTTCTCCAAAATGAACACTTATGTATACCAAAATCCACGGTCTACAATGTATTAAATCACATTTTCCGCAAATCGCTGGGAAATTTTGACATTCCTGTCAAAATTTCTCGAAGAAAAAGTCAGGA
>CAJUYI010007949.1:919-11506 GCA_910591695.1 Galerucella pusilla
GATGATGACCGCGATGATGACCGCCGTGATGATGACCGTGATGATGACCGCGATGATGACCGCGATGATGATCGCCACCGTGATGATGACCGCGATGATGACCGTGATGATGACCGTGATGATGATGATCGTCACCGCCAGTAATATGATGTAAATCGTAGACAATTTATTGTTATATCTTGATAACATCTTTCATTCAACTGACCCTTGATTATAGTTTTCAATAAACTTTACCTTAATTCACAAATTTTTTCATTCAAACATTCAATGCGTATTGTGAAGTCTTGTATTGGAAATTGGTATTGGAAATTGGTATTGGTATTGGAAATTGTATTGCAATTGTATAATCTTGGATATAACTAATTTGTCTGTTCCTGATTGTATGGCAAATTGGGACGAGTCCGTGGCGACTATACAGTTATTTACAGTTAACGACTTCGATCTTTGCTATTTTGGTGGATTCTGCACATGAAGTCGCCGAGACCTCTCAGCTGTATCATATATAAAATTAGAATTGTAAAATTTAAGTAGAAAAGCATGAAGAAGTAGAATTAACAAAATAATTGAGAATTAGGTAGAATACTAACAATACTAACATAAATTTATAAGATAGTGCATGTAGCATGAAGCATGTAAAGAAACGCAATAGAAAAAAATTAATGAAATTCCCTTCAGGAGAACATAATCACTGCACTGCACTAATTGATTAGGACTAACCTACTAACAACTAACTATTAAGAAAGAAAATATTGTTTTGAGTAGGTAATTAAAATATTGTAAGCCTTCAGCAAACCAGACTTGATTTTTGAAGTAGGTATCAATTCATATGTAATAAGGAGTGAATGGAAAAAAATGTATCATATATTACAACAAATTTAAGCAATTCACTATTCCTACACATCTTAATGAATATTTTGTATCTTGTCCAAGCTTGAACGAAACTATCTGGGAGAAACAACATATTTGGACATGGAAAGCATATTTAAATTTCTAGATTCTAGAGCATTGAATCAACTGAATAACGGCATACTCTAGTTCACATTTTCACTGATCTTTCAGAAATACAGTGCTATTCAAAAGTCCCCCCCCCCTCGTATCTTTTGAACGGTTACACTTACATTAATAAAATTTGGAGGGTGAAAATAAAGTGTTGTAAACTTCTCTACGAATGGTAACAGGTTAAGTAATCGTAATAGATGACGTCACAGTGCCACAGATGAATTCGGCCATCTGGAAATAACATTTCAACAAGAAGGTGCTCCTGCACATTATTATGGTGCAGTAAGACGTTACCTGAATTAAGAATATCGAGGTAGATGGATCGGCCGGCGAGGTCCTATAGAATGGCCACCTCGGTCACCAAATCTGACACCATTAGATTTTTTTCTATGGGGGTAGGGCGGGGCTAGTTGGGCACTTTTTCATTTGAGCGGTTATAGCTCCTCAACGATAAGTATTAATGGCTTGTTATGCATACTGAAGGATCACGAGTTTATCTGTTTGCAAAAGTGTCCATAGTAATTTATTTCTTAGGAGTCAAATTTAGTAGCTACAGCTGATTAAATGCAGAAAGTCAAGTATGCTCAACGTACCCCATGAGTGAGGTAAGTTGAGTAAGGGCATGGGGCAAATTGAGCACTCGAATATATAACCAAATGATGGGTTATATGTTAACTAGACATGAAATAAAATTTTTGTTTGATACTCAACTTTTTATTTATAATCTTTTAGTAACAAAACAACCCAATTAAAAGTAATTTTATTTGAATAATAAACCGAAAATAGAATCAACAAAACATCAATGTATCTTAAGCATCTGAACATTAAATGATGTTGCCCTACCAAGGCTAGTGGGTTACAGCATCATTTAAGTTTTGAGTAGAATAACATCTCGTAGTCTTTCCTTTGTAAGTCCGCATCCTAAAAAGAATAAAAATAATATATAACTTTAGTTCTAAGTCGTGGGGTTAGTTAAGCTCAACTAACCCCAAGGCAAAATTTCAAAACAAAAATGAGGTTGTCAAAAACCTGTTAGAATTATAACCTAAATATTTATACATATCAAAAGTACTGTAAATGTATACAAGTTTAACACTCACCTGATTAAAATCGGATAACATATAACTATTACAGACGAAATATTCCGCGTTATAATTATTTCACTTTTTATATGGTTTTAAATGAAACTAACTGTTTCTTAATGACTCCACAATATATTTGTAAAAATGTGTAAATTGCAAGTAAATTATTGACAATTGTTTCGATATAAATATCATCATCAGAATGACAGAAGTGAGGGTTTATACAGTTAACTCAATTTCACTTTTTGGTTACAAAAAAAACAATGCGCGTTTGTACTTTACTCGATCGACTAGTCGCCACTGGCAGTCTCGTGATGAGTTCGCATCCCGCGACCCCTTCTTTTCGCTATTTGATGCCTTCTCGTGCCGTGAATAGTTTTCGAGATATTTCGATTGCCCAACTTGCCCCTATGCTCAACTAGCCCCGCTTACTGTCCAAGGTTTAAGGCGGCGCCAGACATGCGGCATTCGGCGAATACCGAGCGACTGCTCGCCAAGTAGCAAGTAGTTAAGTTACTCGGCAAGGTGTGCGCCAAATGACAAGCACCTAAACCAGATATTCGCCATTCGTTGGATGCGGATTCAGAGCGTTATACGGCAAATATTTGTTTCCTTTGATTTTGCTTCGAAAGACCGACACACAACGGGAACTACGCGAGCACTGCACAAATGCTTAAATTGGTCATCGGCAAGTAGCGATCAACCCGTCCACACACTCGCCACTTGGCGAGCAGTCGCTCGGTATTCGCCGAATGCCGCATGTCTGGCGTCGCCTTTATACTACGGCACCAGATAGCATTGGCGTTTTGAAAGAGAGAATAATTGAAGAATGCAATGCAATTTTAGCTGACACATTCGAACGAGTACGACAAGAGTTTACTAATAGGATGTATTACTGTCAGGAAGTAGACGGAGCACATTTCGAACACTTGCTTTAAGAATCCTTTGTTGATATTTGATTAATTAAATTTAAAAAAATAATTCCAATAATTTTGGTATTTATTCAATTTATCCGTCAAAATTAGTTTAAACCCAAACAAAATTAATATGGCTATGTAGCCAATGTCAATGCCTTTCAAACGAGATATCACTTGCCATAAGGTCCTATTTAAAATTATTGGCCAGAGTGGCACTGTGACGTCATCTATTACTATTACGTCACCTGTAACCATTCGTAGAGAAGTTTACAACACTTTATTTTCGCCCTCCAAATTTTATTGATGTAAGTGTAGCCGTTCAAAAGATACGAGGGGGGGAGGAGGATAATAATGATTTAGGTACCGTTGGAAACTTTTAGGTTGTCATAAGTTTTTACACGTATCCGTATCCGTATTGGAGTTACGTTGACGTAAAGAAATTATCAAGAAGCACAAAACGTATCGCTTTGTTCTGTTTTTAATTGTATAACCTCAAAGTATTTTTTATCTTACCTTTTTATATTTTTGTAAAACGTAAAATGGGGGCGATATTGAATAATACCTAGTTACAACACACCCTTATAGTCCTGACCATATGCTTGCGCAGACCTTTTTATTAGGGGGGGCCAGATATCAAATCGAAATCTTTTGATGAAAAAACCGAAGCATTGCTTTTGAATATTGCCGCTCTTCAATTTCTCGCAATTCATTTTAGGAAGAAAAAACTGCTTCCAGTATCAATGAAAGGACGTTAAAATTTGAAAATTATAAAAAGTTTTCAATATATTGATATTTTCATGAATTGGGGTGGACCGATTAGGGTGGGCCATGGCCCAAGCTGCCCCCCCCTGTAGGCACGCCTATGGCACTCCCAACTAGCAAAATGGAATTCTAAGAGGACTGAATTGTTGTATAACAGTTGAATAACGTTGCTTTAAGAACTGTTTGTTTTTATTAAGCCTTTTGTTGCGATAATTTTGTTTTTTAAAGAAAGTTGTTGTATTAAATGATTCTATAGTGACTTATACAATATATATGCTATAACGCATTATACGATCATTTCTTTTAAAATGATATAATACCTTATAAGCAACTTAATACAATATCAAAATATCATTTTATTAGACTTTTATACCTATTGTATAAGAGTTCTATACTATATAACTAACAGCTACAACATTATAAAATAGTTACTTAAGCTTGTCTTATTAAAGCTGTATAATGTTGTATAATAAATATTTTGCTTTGCATTATAAAACAATTTTATACCTGAACTTTGAATACTATAAGCCTATCTCCTTTATAAATGTCTTATAGGATAAAACTGTGTATGACAGAATAAATTCGTTCCAAAATCTGCGTTTTACAACTGAAGTGCCTTTTGCATTGAAATCTCTTATTTTGTTGGGTGACACATACAGTTAAAGTATATGAAATGAGTGAGAGAGAGAGTTCTTTGTTACCTTCCTCAATAGTCTCGACTATTTTAAACATCATTTCCACAAATTGATATGACCGACAAGACAATAACAATATCAAAATACACCACTTTGAGGTTAGGAAGCAAATGATTCTATAAAGGTTGTATGATCAATCATGATTTTATGATCAATTGAGTTGGAAACATGAAACTATATTGAAAAATGAGACTTTATCATCATTTAGAGAATTATATCGCGAAAGAATATCCATATGAAGTGATAAACTATTGAAATCATGAAATAAAAAGTATTTTAGGATTTTCTATTCTATTATTTTTTTAAGTATCTACTTGAAACTTAATTGAATAGTTGGGAATTTTCCGCCCGAAATCTCGTAGAAGTCAGTAAACAATTAAACAATCGATAAAGGGGAATTTTAAAAATCAAAATCATGTTAGATTGTTTGTGATTATTAGATTGTATCGGAATCTAAGTAGGACAAGAATTTGGAAAATTGGGAAAACAAAACACTCGAGGAAGATTACTATGTAATTAATCCTGATAAAACCTTATTATTGAAATTCTAGTCAAAAAGGTCAATATGCACGTGAGCTTGGAAGTCGCATCGTTACTACATAAAATGTATTTAGTATTTGATTTATCAGGCGGGTGTACTACTGAAACAGCTGTCATTCATGGTCCACTGGGGCTATTTCCATTGTAACATGCTGTTCATCTGTTACGTTTTTCGTCTGAAAAACTATTTCATTTAGTGAATTTTTTGGCTCATTAGTCACTTCCTCCCAAATTTCTAAACATGCCGTTTCCTTGTCGCAATAGCCACTCCGAAATAAAACATTAATTTTTATCAAATTCCTCTCGCTCTAGCCTGGGGCAGTTTTAGGTTATAAATTGGCGCCCAATTAATAGTATATTAAGTATCAACAACAGTAAGGGTTGTTTACCGGTCGACAGCAATGTTTGCTTTTAAATATATACCCTGTGTTGTCAACAAAGTTATTTCTAAATTAGTTTACAATTCAAAAGATCTATCTGGTAATGATTTAGGTAGCTGGCATGTTACAGATTTTAAGAACCAATTTATTGATGTAGATGAAAATCTTCCTGATGATGAGCATTCTGCTCAAATTTCTGATAATTGAGATGTGTCTAATAAGGATTATAATTTGCGAGTCAGATCTAATAGTGATTCTGATTAATTTAGAATTCTCTCATATTCATATTATATATATAACTTTTTTTATTGGTGAACCATTTTACCTATTTAAAGCACGCCTCAGCGTGTTTAAATCGAACTTTAAAACACGCGCGTGTTTTAAGTTACGTGGCAACATCAACAACTCGAGAAACGAAGTCTAAATCATGTCTAAATGACAATTTTTTTATTATTGATCTGACAGGAGTAGCTTGTAATGTCAAAACTTTTATTCGAACAATATTTAACAATGTCAAATTTATAAATTAAAATAAAAAGTGCCGTATATAGTATAGTAACTCAATAAGGTTGAACTTCCATCAAAATACAAATTAGTTTATGTTTTTCTCATTTCCAATACAACGCAAGACATACATCATATACATCACGAATTCAACCATTTGACATTTAGTTCTTATTTCCATCTAAGATTTCCATTTCTTGTTGTTGTAGGAGTTATAGACCAGTATTTATAATTTCAAAGTGCACCAATAAAAAAAATAGCGTAAAGTATTCGTGGATAACTGGTCTTTGAAACACTTGCTCTACTTCGAGCACTCCGGCTTCGCCGTCGTGCTCGAAAAATCGCGCGTGTTTTAAAGTCCTTGATATCCACTTATACTTTAATATACTATTTTAAGTAATTTATTATTAACGTGACTATTTTCATTTTTTTTTTGTTTCAAGATAAAAAGATCTTGAGTATTCAATGGAATGTATGTATTGTTTTGTTGTCAACAATAATCTTTGGTTACAGATATATTTTGTATCTATATTTATCTGGAACATAGGTCCTGGTATATGTATTAATACCTCCATATGATATTTTAGTGGTTCACTATTTACCGTTACATTTGCCCTTTTGTTATCTCTTGATTTTGTATCATAGGTAGGTACATATTTATTAGTATATTTTGGACGTTGTCAATAATTCAGTAGGTGTATTATGAATGTGTTTAACTGTATCCTTCTGTTTTTGGGTTTTTGAAACGCCAAAAACATTGTTCTTCAAGAGAACAACCTTCCGTGAAGGTTTCAAACTTTCTGAATTTTTTTTTTGCCTCATACACCTTTACAATCCAGCATATTTTGGAACAACCATTACCTATGCTCAAACATTTTCTGAAATCCTCTTGCTTTGTGCAAATTTATGATTCAGTTTATTTTGTAGCATTCCCTTATCGTGTGTATATTGAGAAATTATGTTTTTGCTTGGTAGCGCTTTGGTTCTCATAGCTTTGTTCGCGGGTCTGATTACGAACTAATTCAGGGACTGATCGCATGCGCATTTTCAAAATTGTCGTTCGCGGTTTGCTCAGTTCTGAATTTTTAGTAATAGTTCTGTGTTCGCGGGTCACAGTGATTCAGTAAATTATTGATTCGTAATCAGTCCTAGCAGTTCTCTGATTTTGGTAAGGACTGAAAGTTCAGTTCGGCCGCTCATGCGCAAATGATCGATATGTTAGTTGTTTCATTCATACGGTTTTATTTTAGTAGATACATTTTATCTTATTTTAGTTGTTTCACTTGTTTATTGCATAGACCACGTTTATTGTTTGCTTTGTTGTGTTTGTTGTTAAAATAACAATAAATTACACATATATTTAATTATTCACCTCTTTCTGCTTCGCACATTTTGAATAAATATTTTCTTTAAAAATTAAAATCTGTATACAACACAGAGAAAAGGGACAAAGGGAATCACAGTGAAGGGAATGGCGAAAAAAGTTACAGTTAGCTGTCAGAAGTGTGGTGTTTTGTTTTCTTCAAGTCCTGAAAAGTAATCACACAGGGTGATCTGTGGTTCTCTAAGACCTAAGATCGTTCGCGGTATACTTGGAACTATTTGCTGGTTCGGAACTAAGCATGCGCTCTAGACAATGTACAGTTAATTCCAGACTGATTCGGAATCGGTTCGGATTGTGACCCGCGAACATAGCTTTATATGTTTTTTTATAGTATATTTCGATACAATCACAAATAGTCCAGTAAATAAAGGGAAAAAAGTTAACATTAATAGCGCCCTATTTTCATCTTCCGGTTGGCAGTTGCATTTGGTACCTCATTAAACATGAGACAAAGTTCTGCATGAAAACGCGTGCGAGGGCGGAGAAAATGGCCCCAAAAGACCAGAAAAATGGGTTTTCAGCCAATATCTCCAAAAATATGGCAGTTAGAGATTTTTGGTTCTGATAAAAATTAAAGTTCAGTTAATTTTCCACAAAAATGGTCCTTGTGATATTTCTCCAAAATTTGACCGGTTTTGAGAAAAACGGCACCAAGCGCACCTCGAATAATGAGCTTCTGTGCTGTATGCCGGAGAGCACAGTCCGTGTATTTACACATCAGCGGGGGGACAAACTATTCAATAACTTTGTGAAAAATGCATATTTTCTCATGATTCAAAGTTCATGTGAAAGAGGAATTCTGCTGCTATCATACCCTGTGAATTGAGTCACGCTTGACTCTTTTGGCCATATCGGAACACGGGTCAAACTTTCTGCCCCCGGGCAATTTTGACCTCGCCAGGAATTTATTCCTATTTTTTTTGTATTGCACTAATTTTCTCAAAATTTTCTTGATTGTGGGTCCTCATAAGGTCCTTTGTCATCCCTGAAATTTGTATACCCTAATTTATTTTAATTTTTATTTAATCGTTGTTTTTGGAGCGCGGGGAAATTTTGTGAACAACCATCAATTACAAATTTTTCAATAAAATTAGAAAAAGCACTTTTTTGTGTTTTTTTTCTCCCTGATCTTTATTTCTAACATTTTAACACCTTAACTAGTGTAACGGGGGAATTCCCACATTTCCATCGATGTATATAAGACATACCTTTGATACCCCGGGGAAAAACCAGTATATCTAAATGTATACGCTATAATTTATTACTTTCGTTCCTCCGTCGTTCGCCGCGCGTGTGCTCTACGTGGCGCTCATGTCATTTGCTACAAACCATGCGGCCACGCTTGGAGGCATAAATGTGTTTGTTTTCTGTCATTATTTTGATAAATATTATTGTCAATTATAGAGAGAAAAGTCAAAAGTGAAGAATATTGGATAAATATTGACGTTTTTCGTTAAAATTAACTTTTATCACCAACCCAAAACATAGAAAGTATTATGGATAAATATTCTTCACTCTTGAGGCATTTTCAGTTTTCCTTACCAAAAACCTATTGAACATCAGTATTTTGCCAAATGTGCAAAGCTGATTGTTGCTAGATTCAGGTCCACTTGTGAGGTCCATCTTGCTAGAATTAATCTTATAGCCCGTTTACCTAATAAATATATTTTGAGGCCTCATCTGAGAGGAAAACAAGACCCTCGGAAACATAAATATCCATCAAAAGTGTCTGGTTACAGGGTTTCTCATTTATGGCACCGAGGATTTTCCCAATCTGTAAAATGTGGTGACGCCATCTACAATTGGTTTCCACAATCCAAAACATTGGAAATAATGGATTTCCAACACCCCCCAGCTCAAATTTTGTACAAAGTTTGCATATTTCACAAGTCTCAAAATTTCCGGTTTTTCAACCCGATTTTTTTGCAGAAAATATTAATGTTGCGAAAAAAATCATAAGGGCCATTTTTGTAGAAAATTAACTGAACTTCAATTTTTATCTGAACCGAAAATCTCTAACTGCCATATTTTAGGAGATATTGGCTGAAAACCTATTTTCCCTTGTCTTTTGGGGCCATTTTCTCCGCCCTCGCACGCGTTTTCATGCAGAACTTTGTCTCATGTTTAATGAGGTACCAAATGCAACTTCCAGCCGGAAGATGAAAACAGGGCGTCATTAATGTTAACTTTGCCTTTTTTTCCTCCGTCATTTACTGGACTAAAATAATACATTATCTTTTTGTACAACATACGAATTATTCAGTTTTACCTGTGTACTGACTGATACATACTATATTATATATTTTATTCTGGCATATTTGTTTACATTAGTTGATGACAAAACTATATTTTGATACACCTGTCTATTTCTGGTTTAACACGTTTAGTTAGTGATTATTGATTAAAAATATATAATTTAATAATTTCTTCTGGTTTTTGTTGTTATTGTGTGCTATCGTTAAATTGTTAGCATTTGGTTCCGTCTAGGTGGGTTTCTTCCTTCCAAACTTTCCAATGGAGGAAAGGGAGGGGGAAACTGGGGAAAGGCCATGCCTTGTTTAGTTTTACCTTCATTATTATGTTCCCTATCGTATTGTAAATGCACACATATATTTTTTTGGTCACGTTTAATAATAATCCTATTCTAGTTTTACCGTGTTTATTTTCATACAATATCTTGCAATAGTATTCCCATGACGGAATTTTTGGTGGTTTTCGCTTTCCTGTTAATGACTTGTCATGTCATCGCACTGGAGGGATGTGTTACATGGATACTGCAACACGGTGTCACCGTCCATAAATTTCAATAAGTCTGGTAACTCCTTTGAGAGAAGCCATTATTACAGTACTTAATGCTCAAAATACTAGGTTCAAATGAAACGTTTATTTAGCGCACTCGCGACACTGCGATCTATTCAATTGAAGACACTCTGTTAAACTAGCTAGCCCACCCGGTGGGCACTCGAGGCAAACCGGCAGGGCAAGGGATGCGCGAGGACAGGAGGGGACGATTTTAGGTTCCGGCGATAGTAAGCGGACTTATTGAAATTTATGGACGGTGACGGTGTCATAGCTGTAGGTTAGGTTAGGTTTGTGGGTCTATAAGGCCCTCCACTGCGACTCACAAGAGTCTATTGTGGCTCACACCTATTCAGATTTCACCAAACAAATTCAGCTTCTTAACAAAGCCGATTATTTTATTTGGTGAATAATATTTCAGGTCCGAGGGCGAGAGAGAGACCCTGCCAAACATCAGATACCTGATTCGAGCCACGGCGGCACAAATTATATGCTCTGCTGTTTCATCATCTTCCAAACAAAGAC
>CAJUYI010007950.1:0-11506 GCA_910591695.1 Galerucella pusilla
TGAAGAATTGAGGCAACAAAATAATCAAGATGTCTTCGATATTGAGAATATGGATATTGTGTTTGGAGACAAAAATAACTATCAGGATGGAGCAACCGCGAATCCAAATACTCAAGTCTCGGAATCCGATAGTGAAGACGATGTACCACTAGCGATACGGCTAGCAAAGCGAAATAACTCTATATTTTGAACCCAAAACGTTATGTAACAGAAACGAATCCATTTATTGGAACTACAGGCCCAAATATTCCAAATTCTGCAGAGAGCCCCACAGATATGTTCTTGGAACTATTTCTGAGGATCTAATTCATCTGATTGTATTTCAAACCAATTAAATTCAAAAACACGGTGGAGATGGATTTACGCCTACGACAAAAGACGAAGTGAAAACGTTTCTTGGGGTAAATTTATTAATGGATATGAAAAAAATGCCCAGTTACAGAGATTATTAGTCATCACGTGATGAATTACGTGACCCTTTCATCAGTTCAGCTATTTCAACATTGAATTTTTTGTTACTCTATGTTCCTACTGGTATCTTGAGGATACCACATCCTGCAGGACATACTCCAGTATCAGCATTGTTTATTTTGGTTTAATTTGTTTCATTAATATACTGTAATGAATAATTTTCATAAGAATCTCGTTTTCTTTCTGTAAAGGGTTAAAGCTATAAGCAATCCAACAACTAGGTATAAGCTGGTGAAAAATTGTAAGAAATCCCTCAACATGCTGGCAAGAGACAACAAAATGTCTCTAATATGGTTGCCGTTACATAAGATAATTGCAGGGAATGAAATGGCAGACCAGCTTACTTAAGAAGGTTTTAAAGGAGCCTTCACAGGTCCGGAGCCGTTTTGTGGAATCATAAGAGCGGAAGTCGAGAACTGGCTAGCTACGGAACACCAACTCAAATGGAGGATGACACAAGGACACCTCCATACTAAGAGTTCACTGAATAGGTTAGACAAGGAACTCTCGTCCAGGCTGTTGAAACTGGGTAAGAAGAATTTGAAGACAGTTACCGACCTGGTGACTGGACACTGTACCCTAAGGAAGCAAGTTAGTGAACCTATGTGCAGAGAATGTGAATATGTGAGTGTGTGAATGAACCACCTACTCATATACTCTGCTTCTGTGAGAACTCACCAATGACTCAGACGGAAGCACTTTAGAGTGGAAATAATACAACCATCACAACTACTGAAGATCCGTCCAGATAAACTGGTGGCCCATATAGAAGACACACAGCTTCTGGAATAGGTGTAGGTAGATAACATGGGTAATGGTACAAAGATTTAGTTCAAATGCCTGGGTTGTTGAGCACAACCCAAACGTATGAATGAATGAAGGTATATGTACTCCGTCCGCGAGCTGAAAAAGCCTAATCACGGACTAAAGAACACAACAAATTCACAATTAATACATATCTTCCAGTAGTGGGAATGTAAAAAATGTGACAGTAGCGACATCCTCACCTCCAACCGCAAACCATTATTCGAAAATCTGACAACAAGACTCGTGACTTCGAAACAATGATGTAACATCACAGTTTCCTTATAACTTCATACTTTTGAATCTTATATTCAACATCGTCTTGTCCAGTTTATTCTTGCAGTTTTGAAAATTGATTTTTCTATTGACATCCCTTAATTGAAAATCTGTTCATGTCCTACTCTTGCGTAAAATAACTTAAGGGCTCTGAGGTATAAGGAAACAAAACTGAAGTTGTTTCTGCTTAACCGCTTGTTTCACAAAGTATCCCAAGTAAAAATAACTTTCCACCATCAATAACATTAACTTGTAGGTAATCACATTTCAAATTAACAAATCAACACAAGTTAAATTAGAATTAAAACCTAAAGCACGTTGCATTGCATGAAAATACAAGGATTTAAGAGAACGGTGGGACGTGGGTGAAAATTTCTTATTTGAGGTGGAAATGAGTAGTGTACCGTGGGTAAAATTCCTAATTTCTCTTGTGCCTCGGGTCGGGAAGGACTAAAATGTGAATGTTTTTTGTAAAACTAATAATAAAAAAGTTTCTTATATGCTGTTGTCACCTATTTTGATAATAATCTCAAACTTTTTTCCAGTGACCTCTCCGGTACAGCGATTACATTCCTTCCAATCGAAGGACTACGTGAAATAGACACCTTAAAAATTCAAAATACGAAGTCTCTTAAGGTATTTCCGTCGGTGTTCAACTTTCAGGTGAGTAAATATAATCCAAGTATATATTTTTCCAGTATAAATAAACTTATCTAGCCAACCCACAAATCTATAAATTGATGAAAAAATGTTCAGAGAATAACACACCCATAGATATGATTCTATTGAATTGAGTACATTATAGCACAACCTTCAACCAGTTTTGATGATAGATGAAACAGAGTGATGAAATGTCTTTCTCTGTCCAGCGTGCGCTTTTGAGTTATATGAAGTTACACAAAATCATTCATTACCCATCGTTTTTATCATATTATTCTACAAAACTTTAAAAAATTATTAGTGTTGAAAAATCCAAAAACTAATTCAAGAAATACGAAAACAATGACGTTTGAGCCCACTACAAATATTTTTAGTTTCTAAACATTAAGAAAACATAATACAACTGGCTCAAACACCTGGGATTACACTAAGACTAATCTCAATTGGAGGGAACTTAGCATAGAAACGAAAGCAGATCAACCTAATGTTCCGAGAACTACACTCGCCAGTCTTACTACGAAGTAAAGTCTAAATATATAAGGCAGTCATCATATCCATCGTCACAAACAAATTGATCCCAGCAGTACCCATCCTAATGTACTACTACAACCTCTAACATAAGAGCCAAGCAGCAGAAGACTGAAACGTAGCTGCCCAATTGACCTTAAATAAAGTGTAGTTTTCAAAGAAGTCATATCAGGACATTCTTAAGACCTACGTATTGGTCTAATAGCCAACAGAATAGGTGATGGAAACTGCACTTCTGATTACCTACTATTGAGTGTAATTCACACGAGTATTCTGTATCTATAGAGTAAGGAGGGTGAGTTTAGGCTCACAGCACTTAGGCCACATGTGACCCATTGTACATCCTCCCGAAGAGTTGTCCTTCTAGGGTCATCGTCCATCATGTCCTTTCCAGGAAGGTGGACAGATCACTAGGAGACATCTCCTTTATATCGGCAGGTGTAGGCCAAGACTCACCGAACACACACTCTCTTATTGACGATAACTCCGGACACTCGCATAAGACATGCCTGACAGTTTCATCTTCTTGTTCACACATCCTACATAGAGGTGTGTCCACTAGCCCCATAGTATGGAGGTTTTTCCTTTGGCTAGTCAGAAATCCTACTGCTAAACGTAGGTATTGCCTGGTCATCGGCACCAGCTTCCAAGGGTCGCCCAGGGTGATCCTGGCAAGACTGCATCCTTTTATTCCATCTCATCTCCTAAGGGATTGAGCATGGGTGTAACGTTTGGCTAGTTCCGCAATAAAATTGTCGTTAGGCCGTAGGTGTTACTGGTTGGGGTGGGTTACACGAGTATTATAAGAGATGTGAATGATCTCAAACGTTACCATTGAAATATCTCGATTGTATAAAGATCTTATTAATAAACTAGTCAGATTAATAAGCATATTTCGTCGACCTTGCATTTAGGCTATTTTTATGTTCACAAAAGCATTCATTGATGACGCCAATCAATCAACGATCTCTGATTAATCAACGATTTGGATAAAGGCAACGGAACTTAAACTGCATGTTTGTATTATTAGAAGTATAAACGTTATATTATAGTTTGTTCAACCATCCTTTGCCGTTATGTCATAATCGGTGACGTATTCTGCTGTTTTACGTATGTCTTATATTTGTTGAATATTATTTTACACTCAACCTCAAAATTATAATCAATGGCATATGTTGAGAATTGTTTCCAAAATATGACAACTGAATTGTCAAAAGTAACAGATAAAATTTATGTCGACCTTAGATAAGAAATACGTTAATGACGTCATAATTCAGAGCCGAAAGACTTCCTGAACATCCAATTTATAGGAAGTACTTAAGACAACATGTGAATACATTCCTAACCACTGACAATGTACTACAAGCAAAAGGAGCTGGACGAAAGCCAATGTCTGAAAACACACGCAAATTGATGTCTGTGGTCGATGATCCACAGTCTACAGCAAAAAGCATTGCTGATGAGTGTGGTGTGTCTGCCGCAACAGTAGAAAAATTATCTAAGGAAGCACAAATATCATCCGTACAAATGAATTATGGCACAGGAGTTATTGGAAGATGACGCAGACGAAAGAATAGGATTTTTTTCTGGAGCTAACAGTCTATGTGAATTAAATTCTTCAATCTCTTAGTTTTCAAATGGGGTGAGTTTAAATGGCTCGAACAAGGTGGTGTTCGCTTGTATTCAAATATTTACTGTCCAGAAAACCTACAGGGAAATTTCAGTTATTAAAAAGGGTTCCATTTGGTTCTTCATCATTTGTTCCGTGAATCCAGTATTTTTGGAGATATTTTGAAGAAATGGATGAAAAATACGAAATTGCAAAAAATTTCCCTTCAAACTACAATTTTTCTGAAATTAGGCATTTTAAATTGGTCAAATTCTTTGGATGTATTGATAATACTTAGATGAAGCGAATTACAGAAGGGTTAAGATACATTTCAATTGGGGAGGGGGGTAGTTAAAGGGCTGCTTTCACAAATTTTTTCGTAGGAAAAAATACGTACTGACGTTATTTTGATTATTTTGATGATGAGTCGCTCAGTTTTCACGCTAGAGACTGAGATTTAATTATACAGGGTGTAACAAAAAGGCAGATCATGAATCATACCACATATTCTGGGGCTAAAAACAACTCGATACAGACCAAGTTACCCTAGTACAAATGTACATGCGAAAAAATGGATCCTTGAGGCTGCAATTAGATATCGTCAGAAGCCATTGCTTTTCCAGAATATTCGGTTTTCGATAGTAAAACGGTGCCGACTGTGTATTCAAGAAAATGGGGGCCATTTCGAACATTTGATAAAAACTACACATTTGTAAATAAATAAGATTCAATTAAAAATTCGGGACCCTCGAAAAACTTGAAAATTCATTGACTTCATTTTTGTTACTCGAAATTTTTGAAGCATAATGAAAAATAGGCCGTATCTCGATAAAAACTGATAATTGTAAAAAGTACTAGGTGGCAGAAAAGTTTCAAAAATAATGTGTTTGAATAATGGTGCCACGATAAGCATTAAATTATAACGTACACAAAAATTTTGGAGGGGTTTAGGGGATCTCAACTCCCATAAATTTTCAACGGGGTGCAATAATTGCTTAATTTTTGGAACTTTAAGTTCTTTACGTCACGTTATGTTTGAGCGACCAGGGGTCGTGACGCAAAAGATCTGACCGTTACGTTACGTTATGTTACGGTGCTTCGTTATGTGCCTTGCTTGCGTACGTGTGCTCTCTCCTGAGTCTATCTCTTTCGTTTACGAAGCAGCGATTCATATGCTACGGCCGGGAATCGAACCCGGGCCACCCGCGTGGAAGGCGAGCATTCTACCACTGAACCACCGATGCTACATTAAAATTCTATGCAAAGCTGGTATTCGCAGTGCTGATGATCAACTTGAATTTGTTCGGATGAATGTTTACTCTTATTTCCATAATTTTTTGGCGCGATTGATCTTTTTTGTTTATTTACATCATGGGTTGTCAGGGCGGTAGGTTGTGTTTACTGGTTTCTAAGTTTAACACGTCGGTAAGTGATTTACTTACCGTTCAGACGTCGAAAAGTAATAAATAGCATAAAAACAATTTCACCAAAATGCAAAATATATTTTAAACTGATCGAGAAGTATAAATGTCACTTTTGACAATTCGTTCATTTCGAAGTAATTTAAATTATTTTATTCGGAATTTATTTCAATACGATCGCGCAAAAAATGGTATAAGCATCTCGAACGTTAAGGGTAATTTCAACGTTTGCATGTAGATTCCTCTCGTAGAATTGGACAAAATGATATGAGGAGGGCATATTTTGATAGAAATATTAGTTTGTGCAACTAGTGTGGATATGATGGCCATATCGCACGAGGACGAAGATTGATCGTTCAAGTGCGATATGGACAATTCACACGAGTCGAACAGCATATTTTTTCTACGACCCACTTAAGAAAAAATCTAGAAAATAAAAATTTCTATAAACTGTAATATAACTTCAAATTGAAAATTTTACAATTCAATTTTATGTTTCCACTAATTTTTGTGTGGTAAACGTACAGTTCTTGAATGTCCAATTTGTATAATGCTACGATTTCCCTTTTTAAATATACGATGCTGTTATAAGTAGATGTTGCCAGTCGGACTCCCTCATGAAGGGTACCGTACCATCATCTATAATAATGAATATTTTGCTAAATATTTCAAACGTCTACCTGTTGTCGTTATTAATATCAAGCAGAATAATTATTTAAAAATAAAATTAACAATAAAAAAAAACTTCTTCAAGGGGGATCGAACCCGGGTCTACCGCGTGAGAGTCTGGTTTGCTTACTACTCGACCACCGAGAGATATGCAAATTGTTTATCTATAACGTCAGATGTATTACATAATTTTTGCTTGACAGGAACTAAAGTTCCTACCGTGTGTCCAGCAAAACGTTCTACCTTTTTTTTATGCCCTAATCATAAGAAAGCCACTTTTCAACTTTCATTATGTCGTGCAACTGTCGAAATATTTGAAAAAATCAATTTTCATTCGGTAACTTCCATCGAGTTCGAGTTATTTTTAGCCACAGAATATGTGGTATGATTTATGAACTGCCTTTTTGTTACACCCTGTATACTTCAAAAAAGATTCTATAAGTTTTCCCCGAAAAATGCAAAGTTTCCGGTTGTTTGATTTTGAATATCCAAATTATTACTATTAATATACCGTTATAGAAAAATTATAAAAAAGAGTTTTGTTTGTTTCTTTCAAAGTTATAATTTTGCTCTGCACAGTTTTTGATAAAATGCATATTTTTCGAGTGCCTACGACTTTTGCCGAAAAGCGGTTACTTCAACTGTGAATAACTGTTAGTTTTACGAAAAAATGGGACGAATATTTCTTCTTAGAACTACTTTTTCCACCGAACCTAACCCAAAATGGGGTAGCAACCACCCCCAAGGTCTAAACGTACAGCGGCAAAAAAACTATCCTTGGTCCATTCCCCACATTCTGTGAAAATTTCAATAAATCCATGCTGGACAAAAGAATTGCAAGCCAAAATGCTTCATTTGCTGTGCTATGAACAAAAAAATACGTATTCTTACTCTATAATTGGTGGAAACTTTTTTCTCAGATGTAAAAATAAGAAAAGACTCCACTTTCTCCATTGTCCCCTGCCTTTACGGCCCTGTATACGTTAGAAGACTTTGGCAAAGTTGCTAGTTATTCTCACACAAACAAAGCATTGCTATATCTTGAATAGATGAGGCTTTCACTTGATGTAGATCCATACTAAATGATGAAATGAAGCAATTTAATTTGTTAAAATCTACATTATATTTAAATTAAAGTTGTGACGCGCTACTGTGTTAGCGAAACGAGTCACAACTTTAATTTTAATATAATGTGGATTTTAACAAATTAAATTGTTTCATTTCATAATTGCTATATCTCTGACACTGCAATATGTAGGTGAATCCCACATAGTCGGTTTTCTCAAACAGATCCAACAAGCATAAACAAATGTTACACCAATACCAGATATTACCACCATAATAATTTATACAAGTTACAGCACCCTCATCTAAAAAGGAATATTAGAGTTGTGTGTGACAATAATTAATATTGTAGCCTCGTGGCGTCGCTATAACTTGAGCCTTATATAAGGAATAATGGATGTTACTATCTTCTTGCAGTGACAGTTGAGTCTAATTGATCGATAATGTTATTCTAAGACGTTTATGCTTGTTCCAATGCTAAGGTTGTGACTAATATATGACAGTAATAAGTAAGATTGAAATTTCCAAATAAATCTATTTCAATGGACGAAATTGTTTCTTTTACAGAAAAAAATTACTCCAACAAAACGATCCATTCTCAGAATATTGCATCGTTTAATCATGTTGGTTTGTAGCATGCTTTACTGAGCAAAGAAACATTGATTTTGTGTTACTAAAAGATTAACTTGTTAAACTGATTTTGTTAGCTACATCGAATAACAAAAAGATTGGGAATATTTACAGTAATATGACGTCACCCTAATTATAAAACCACCTATAGTTAAAATAATACCCTTCTTGGTGTGCGTCATCGATTGTGACGTATATCCAGGTTTTCGGCATGTCGTTTATTTTATTTGCTATTTTGACATATAGCTAACCTTAAATTTGATAAATAAGATCATCAGGCTATGCAATTAATAATTAACAGCTTCTTTTTCTAACTGTATTCGTGCATATTTTTGTATTATTCATATAAATAAAACAATAAGATTAATATTCACTTCTCATAAATAATAATTGACCGGAAACAACAAAGTACAGACCTGTCAAGAACTGTCAGTGTGACAGTAGAAAAAGACGTAAGACTTATTGCCGCAACGAAAGTAACGTCTTCATAGTATTTTAAACTTTCGATTGATAGGTTGAGCTTGAGCGTAATCTAAACATCAACCAATCAAATTTTTGTAAGTCAAAGATTAGGGTTAAGATTTGTAATACATTTAAACGGTTCATTATTGAGATATTCTGATTAGGATCAATCACAGACCTGCCTTTTTTTCCATTTCTTCCTACGTAATGTGTTAGAAAGACATTAACAATCGATGACGCACACCAAGAAGGGTATTATTTCAACTATAACTCCAAAACCTTATCTTTTTCAAAGGAGTATGAAAACAATACGTGTAACTTAAATTTCTAATATTGAAGATACGAGGTTTAAGTTACACGTTTTACAGCCATCCAGGATTATCTTGGAGATATGAGTGTTTCTAAAAGTAGATTAGTTGAGCGTTCGCGCACCTGATGGCGCTAAAATACTGGGTTAGGTATATTGTTGATAGCCCCAACCTGTCATTTGTAAATTTATTATTGGGATGACAAAGTAATCAAGGAACATCCAAAAAATATCACGTCACTTATTCCCAAACTAACAATATGTTCCAGCATTTTATTATTGTGATAAAAAGAAAAAAAAATCTGTAGTGCTTGAAAGGATTTCCACTGATTTATTGTTGTGATCTTTTGAAGAAAAGATTCTTCAAAAAATTTATACGAACAATAAGGTATTGAACTTATTATTTTCCAAGGTAATAATAATAAAATAAGTGGCAAATGGGATATTTGAAAATAAAATTATTTTGAATTTTAGAATTAACAGAAAAAAATTAAGAAAAAAATGTACTAAAATTATACAACTTATAATTCAGCTCCATGTTCCAGCTTCTTTTTCTTCCTCCTTCACTGGGATGCTTGAACTTGTTCAAGACAAAAATGTTGTCATCTGATATCTATCACTTTGTTGTTCACCTTGTTCAATCTGGATTTCAATTATTAAAAAAAGGTATGAAGCTCCAGCTCGAACTAATCAAAAATTTATACCCAGATGAAACGACATACGAATGCAAGCAGCTCTAGCCTGAATTTCTTCTACAATTTGGGTAACTTCTTCTACAATTTGAGTAACTACCCTCTTTAATGATTATTTTGTTCATTGTCAAAAGATGTAACTGACTTCAACTAAAAGGTGCATTTTAAGAAATTTTCAAAATATCAATTTTTAAATTGCGATTAAAACGAAACGACACATCAAATTTAATAAAATACGGTGCGAAATAATTTATTTCCGTACGTGCACCTTATTTGGAGGTTTTAAAGTGAAGTATCGTTCCACAATTAATTGCTATTTTTTTGTCAAATAATTTTCTACAGGCTTCATAACGACGTGTCACAAGTAGGGGGATGCCATTATACTTTTGTATTTGGGTTGATGGGGTTGCGTTCTCTCTCATGTCATTTTTGCTTTCCACCGGTGTTGTTTTTTTTTTATTTTGAAATATTTTTTCGTACACGAGGTATATCTCATTGTAATTTCCAAAATAAACACCCTGTACACATTATAAATAGCTTTTTCAACAAAATTAGGTTTTGAGAAAAAATATTTCTATCAATATAAACTTTTTATCAAGAGTAGGTACAATTCGTAGTCAGTTTCCTATAAAAAACTCCATTTACTTCGACCTCGCATTTTCACTTCTTTAATTTGAAACTTTTCATTCGGCAATATATATTATATATTATGTTCATGGTGTGACATTGGAAGTCATGAAATTACTGACCCTCATTCAACTGAGTGCACGTATACTCCTCTAACCAAGTAATTTGGTATAAAATGTATACAATGTTATAAAACCCATACGGAATCATGAAAGCCGCTTAAAACACTCGATTCTCCATTCAATTATAGATTTATTATCAAATGGACAGTCGAACTTTATTGGTTTTCGCTGAAAGCAGCTATTATCAATTTTGGCAGAGCTTTCATTGACAAATACAGGGTTTCCAAGAAGAACTTATTCTAAGTACCCACTTACATACTTTTTTATCGGACTTTTGTTTAATTATGCTTTCCATACGCAAAGTCCAAGATTGTATTATTAACAGAGTTCTTTTTCACAAAAAGCTATTCAGTCATTTAGTAATTTCACCTGGAAAGTTAACCAGTTGTTTCGAAAAATGTATAGATGACGTGCTCTTTCCAAATTTTCACTTTGTTACTTCTTATTATTGCCGCTCACGTGACCGTATCAAGAAAATGGCGACTGAAAAGAGTATTTCATGACTTATGGATGAACCTTGTAGAGAAAAATGATTTTCTTGACTTCTCGACTCCTGCTTTAAAGTTATTATCAAGCTATAGGAAAAGGTGGGTTAGGTTCTTTTGTAAAATAGTTGGCCTACTCAAACACTCTACTCCTATAGTCGGAAAATTCATCTCTACACCACCATAAAATGCAATAAGTGGCACGTTTTTCTTAATGTGGTCTCCATTTATACCTCTTTACCGCTATTTCGTAGAGGAACTTGCGAATTATCGCAGGTACCATCGCAATTCATGAGTTCGAATAATCACTTCAATGCAGCTTTTCTGTTTCTCCAACATTCTGCATCCGATCGTCGCTGCGCTTACTGACGGTGGTAATGAATATTGAACCTTTTTTTATAGTTGTAACCGTAATCGCACAATACAAAAAGGGAGCGTTTTCCAACTTTAGCAACAATGTCATTTGGGATTTCGAATATTTGGATGAATTCGATCAAAGGGATTTTTCCGAGTACATAAGAAAATGTTATTTTGCCTTACTACTACTACTACTACTACAGAATGTGCAGGCGAGCCTTGACCTAGCCAAACTAAAGTCACGGTTCCGGCCACTGGCGGGCCCATTGTGCCGTTCCTGCTACCTAGTCATCCATGAAGCCGAGCCCTTCAATAAAGGCC
>CAJUYI010007951.1:0-11505 GCA_910591695.1 Galerucella pusilla
GTTAAAATCGCGAAATTGGTCCCGAACTCTTGCAGCCCATTTACTTATGACATAATAAATATTATGTTTGACATGAGTATGTCAGTGATCAGTCCAGCTCAATATTCTTCTATATAATACATTATTGTTAGTTATAATTATTGAATGTATTTGCTCAGTCTCAGTCTCGTCTCGTCTTTTCATTATTGAATAAATAACATAATTGGCGACGAGAAAGGTTAACGACATCCACATGATTCAAGTTGAAGTTAAGCATAAATTCCGTTAGTTAATTCATGAAGGTATTTGAGAAGAGTTATGGCTTTGATGGGAAGATATCAAAGCTTTTTCAGCTGGGTTGAATAATTTGGCCAAGTTTTGTAATTTTGGTGTTTTTAAATGATTCGTTAGGAGACAGATTAGTATGTGGCTTAAGATCTGATGGAATTAAACGCCGCTTATTAACAGTAGATGGTCTTACATTTGACGACGCTTTCACCACAGCAGTGAGCATGGAATTGGCCGAAGGGCAAATAAAGGTCATGGGTTTTTCAGAAGCTTAAGTTAATAAAGTTGGAGAGAAATCATCATTTTACAAGTCACAATACAAATCAAAAAAAAGGAAATTATGGTTCTAGAAGTGGTTTTAGTACAAGTATCACTAACCAAAGAAGTCAATATAGAGACCCGCAGTCTCAGTCGAACCCCACTTATCGAGGAAATTTTAGAACTCGTACTTCAGGAATGAGTTCAGGTCGATGTTCAGAGAGTGGTGAGCGGCGTTTTCCCTATGAAAAAAAAACTGTTCAGCTGTGTAATGGAAATGTTATGCTTGTGGTGGAATGGGTCACACTGGGAAGTCTCCCATGTGCCGAAACAGAGTATTTGATGTTCACAAAGAGGATCAAGATGAATCGTTGAATACAGACTCAAGTGAGGAATTTAAATTGGGCTTGTTAAATGAAGGAAATACTGATATTGATGATTGTAAGTTAAAATCTTTGAAAACGAACTTCAGTGATAGTCTAAGGGTAAGGGTATTTTTAGATTATCATGCCGTAAACACAGTGGCGGCGCCAGGGGTGGGCGCGGTTGGGCGAGCGCCCAACCTAAATTGTTCTCGCCCAACCGTCTGCCCAACCTGTTAAATGGAGGCTCATGAATAGAATAAAAGAAAACTTAAACCATCGCTTTCAATATAGCTATATAAAAACTGAATAAGTAAAATATCTATATTATTTTATTTTACTTGCTCCCCTAATCAGGGGATTATTTTTAATTTAATGTTATCTTAAGATATTTTAATTTGTGACGTCAATGTGTCGAAAAGTTTCTTGTTAACAAATACCTGACGAGTATAGCACTGAAGATGGCCTAACAGACGAAAGCGCTCTGCGATTTTTAAAAATTAAATTTTACACAGAATACAAATATGTTTTCTTGACTTTCTAGCCATGTGTACTCAGCTATAAATATATTCAACTAAATTGTATTATCCTGTTATTGATCGAATCACTTCGGAACTTTGTCGGAGATTTGAAGAAAATAATAGTGTTCTAAAATAATATAGTGTTTTAAACCCATCAAGTAATATAATTTTAAATTTAGAGCAATTAACTCCATTAGCTATACATTTCGGATGTGACTTGGCATCCGTCGAAACGGAATTAAAGTAACTACCAAAAACCATTGAACGGTATGAAATTAATCATAATGTTAAATTAAAGACCGTCTCTAATCTTGCAGTTCTTCTGCAGGAATTTAAATTAGTTTTTCACGAACTCAATAAATTGTGTAGAATTACAATAACCGTACCCTCTTCAAGTGCCAGTTGCCAGAGATCGTTTAGTGGCTTAAAAAGAATTAAAGATTATTTAAGGACCACAATGTCACAAGGGAGGCTCACCGATTTAGGAATTTTGTATGTCAAAAAAAATATTATTAAAACATTGGATTTGGATGTAGTTGTAGATTTGTTTACCACTAAACATAACAATAGAAAAATAGCTCTTTTTTAATGTCTAACCATCTAACGTTTTGCAAATAATGTGTTCCTGTGTAAAATAAACTTGAAAATAGTGCCAGAGTGTTTTTTATCCCATTTATTGATACTAGTTGAAATTTTACAAATCTGAAATATTTAAATTAGGTACGCGGATATCTGTATAAACCGAAATAATCCAAATTTTTACTGCCCACCCTCCAAATTTTTGTGCCGGGTATAGCCCAACCGAAAAGAAAAATATGTCGCCGCCACTGCGTAAACATGGAAGTTGACTCTGGTGCAGTCCGCTCGGTAATGCACGAGAATGATTATAATAAATTATTTCACAATTTCGTCCTAATTCCAGTGAATTTTAAGTTACGTGTATTAACTGATCAAAAAGTCTTAGTTTTGGGTCAAATTGACGTCCATGTTTCATATATGTCAAGTGTATTTGTCTTACCGTTAGTAATTATTAGATCCGAGTCTCCATTCAGACCATTATTAGGTCGTAATTGACTGAGTGTTTTGAACAAAAAGTGGAAAAATGGTCTTTTAGATAATAGTGGGGTAATCAAACAAAATTTTGAAACAGTTAATATTATAAAACAAGATACTGAATTTAAAATTGAATTAGTAAACCAGTATTCAAAATTGTTTGTTGATGAACCCAATTCATTTATAAAGGAGTTTAAAGCTGAATTTAAGTTGAAAGATGGAGTAAATCCAATTTTTCATAGGGCTTATGAAATGCCTTATTCACTTAAGCCAAAAGTCGAAGAAAAACTACTCAAAATGGTCAAGTCTGGGGTTATATACAAAGTCAGTTATAGTAATTGGGTTAGTTCTATTGTGATGGTACCTAAAAAGAATTCCAACTAAATCAGAATTTGTGTAGACCTTAAAAAAACTTCAAATCGAGTCATCGACAGTGATCATTGTGTACTACCTTTGCCTAATGATATTTTTGCAAGTCTGGTTGGTAGTAGTTGCTTCACTGTCTTGGATTTGAAAGGGGCTTATCATCATTTACGTATTAGTGACCAGCCTAAGGAATTGTTTACAATTAATACTCATATTGGTTTATTCAGGTTTAATCCTATGACTTATGGAGTAAGTTCCCCATGAAACGTTAACTTTGTTGGTTAACATTTCAGATAATAAAAATGTGTAATTATCACTTTAGAATTTTGATTTTTGGTGGAATAGTCTATATAATTACCTAAAAATATTTCATTCAAAAATTTAATAAATTATTTAACTTTTGTGATTTGTGGTGGAATAAACTAGAAGACCAAAAATCAATATTCAAGAGATATTTTACCGCGAAATTTAAAATTTCAAATGGCCTTTAAATACGGATGAGAAAGGTACCGGCAGGTCTTCTCTCATCGTCTGTTGCCGTAGCAAGTTGGAACTGTGCAGTAGTCCAAGTAATAAATTGTAAGAATTTTCACAAAATCTTATAAGCAGCCGTAACTTTTTGAGTTCCAATCTGGATTACTGGTATGATATTTTATTTGTTACCTTTATATTTTAAAAAATTTCACAGTTAAATATTAATTTTCAATGAGTAATTTTTTTTGTACTAAATGGATACCCATTTTGGAAGCCACATGGTTATACCTTTTCTCTCCTATCTTGCTAAGTTTTATAATAGATATTTTTAGTTTAATATTATTGTTCCTTATTTTTTTTGTCAATTCAAACCATATGTTTGTCCAGGATGAATCCTTAGGTTCAATTTTTTTTTATATTGTAACTATTGAGCTGGACAGATATCCTCATGCTAAATTTTTTTTGTTATTTTTTCTACTTATACCGAAATAATTATTGTAGCACAGTTCTCTGGACACAGTTCCCTGGACACAGTTCCCTGGACAAAGTTCTTTGGACATAGTTCTTCGGACACAAGTTCCTGGAACACAGTAATGGATAACCTATAATAAATTCCTGACAAACAGTTTTTGGATACAAATTTTTTTTGAGACATCAAGTTCTTGTATAACGACATCCCGAAGCTGTAGTTTCCTGATAGTCTACCTGATAAAAGTATTTTTTAACATGGAGTAACCTGGATACAGTCCATAGAAGTATACCAACAGCTCAATTTCAACTTCATCTTCATCATCATATGGTTTTTTTGTGCTAAGTATTTTTTTTTATAACTTTTTATACATTGTTTACTAACCCATTTTCTTTGTAATTTTCGAAATCGTAATTATATACATTTTTTTTACGTAGTGGTTTTATTTATTATACAGAAACTAAGTTATTTTTTTTTAAACAGATTAAAAGTTAGCTGACCTTTAGATTTGATTTTCTTTCTAATTTTCTTTTAGGAAAGAAAATTAGTGGCGCCCTAAAATTGCTTTCTCTTTTTTTTTTCTTGTTTTGCTAAAAAAATAATTTTTTTCTTTACATCAATAAGGTAACAAAGCCCTGTGAACTGGCTTAGTTTACCTCTAAATCTATTGGTTAGTTAGGCAAGAACCTGCATTATTCAACATCATTTTTTTTATTTTCATTGGAGCTCAAGCTGAAAAAAACTTTTATTGTTTCATTGGCAGCCCAACGTGTTATAACTTTAATCTGTTTATATCTGTTTTCTTAAAAATTTTTATATCTAAAAATTTTTTCTTCCTGCTTTTTGGGGGAATTTACATTAACTTTTTAATAACTTCTCTTAACTGTTTTCCTTTTAAATAATATAAAACTGATGTTTCTGTATAGTAAATATCTCTATCTTCCTTTATCTGAAAATTTAATTGTATCAATAAAAGTGTAAAGCTTAAGGATTCATATATTCATCAATTAGTCAATTCACTTATTTTTTAGTTAATTACCTGTTTATCGTTATCTTTCAGTGACCTTCAGTTGAAACATACTTTTGAATAGTTTGCTGTGGACTTGCTTCCAGTTTTTTTGCGTTAATATATTTTTAACTTAATTCTCATTATCTCCTATTAGTAAATTTATCGAATTAGTTTTTATCGGGAATAATTGCCTTACTTTTGATTAAAGATTTAAAATCAGAATATCTTGAGTATGCAGTGGCGTACATGCATATTTTTTTTCGGAAATATTTTTGCCTTTTCTATATCTTTAGAGTATGTATCATAAGTACTTACATATTTTTAGTATCTATCATTTTTGACGTTTCGTTGTGCAGTAAAAAATTTCGTGAAGTATTTTTGTCTTATCGTATCTTTATGTGTATCTTTATGTATTTGAGATACCAAAAACGCTGTTCTATTGAGAACAAATTTCCGTGAATGTTTTAAATTTTCTGGATTTATCTAGCTTTATGCACCTTTGGAGTCCAGAATCTTTTGGAACAAAATTTTATGCACAAACATTTTCTGAACTTCCTGCTTTATGCAAAATTTGGATTCGGATATGGTTGTAGCATTCCCTTATCGTTAGTACCTATATTGAGAAATTATATTTGTTTGCTTGGTAGCACTTTTATTCTCAATATATGATTTATCTTAGTCCCTTTATCTTTTGACACGAGTACAAATAACACATTTTTTTGCACAACGAAATAACGGAAAATTATCTTTACCTTAGTACTGAATGATACATAGAAAAACAATATTTTATCGTGGCATATTTCTCTACATTAGTTGATTAGTAAACTAATTTTTTTTTCGTAAATTCTTTATCTTAAAATTTCATTTTCGTATCTTTAATTCAGTTTTTCGACAATAAAACCATATTCAATTTTATCTATCTCGTTGAGATGTTTAACATCTTAGGTAGTTGCTTTGTATCATATCGCTATCACTGTCAAAATATTTGCTGTGTTTGTGTGATGATTTTTTTAAATGTTTTGCTTGCGCGATGACCAATGGCTACTGTGGACGCTAACCAGCAACCTCCCTGGTAGAACTTAAAAAAAAATTATCATCTAACTTTCCAGTGAAAATTTTTTGACAGTCACTTTCTCAATTTTGTCTCGTTTCTTCTGTCTTAGTCAATCATTTTTGTCGAAATTTTGTTTTTTCTCAATCATTGGATTAAATTTTATCACTATGTTTAACTTTGCTTTTCACTAGTTTATTTTTGTTTTAGGCACTTTTATCCTGTGGAGAATGATGAAAAATTTCATACAGAGGATTCAGGGTTGGCTAAATAATTTTTTCCAATCAGTAAAATCTCAATTCATCTTTAAATGAATTAATATCTAAACATTTACATTGTATTATTTGTCTTGAGGGTTGAATAGCTTTAGTAATGTGTCTTGAAAATTTGGAGCTTTGTTTATTCAAAAATCTTCATAGTAAAACTTTTCTATTGATAACTGTAGGAACTGTATCGTGAATTGCAAAAAAATTTGTCTCTTGATAAATTTTGCTGATATTCAATTTCGATTGGAAAATTTAGATTGTGTAAATTTCAATGAAACAGATACGAAGCAATTCGAAGATACTTACTATGATGTTTTATCAGATGCAAAAAACTACCTTCCAAAACAAAAACTTTGTGACATTTCATCTGCAATAGGTTTGAATAGTCCAGTGCCGTCCGTCTCAGACCCTGCTCCTAAGAAACCTTCTGTCAAGCTTCCTACAATTTTGCAATCAAATTATTTTTCAAGTTCAAAGATTTGGAATCAGATCCTCAAAGTTTCAGTGGTACAGCTGACTCTATTCTCATTCATTTGAATTTATTGTTTAATTTGGGAGTACAAAAAACTGATTTATTAGAGCTTCTTATCATTCATTTAATTTCAAGTGAGTTTGATCATGAATATATTGCGGAGTGGGAAAAAACCGACTTTCAGGGCGACCTTCCTTCGTTACGAGAATTTTTGAAGTTTATGACTGAGAGAGCAGATTATTTAGAAAAAGTCAATAAACATAGATTAAAATCAAAAGATAATGTTAATGTTCAAAAACAAAAGGCGTTTGTAGTTGAATCAGAATCGAATGTCAACAAAAAGACTTTCAGCTGTTTCAATTGCAAAAAACCCCATTCGATATTTAAGTGTAAGGCCTTTCTGTCTCTTAACATTAACAATGGAAAGAAAAGGATATCAGAATTGCAATTATGCACTAATTGTCTACAGCCAAGTCATTCCGTAGAAGAGTACAATGACGGAAATTGTCGTTTTTGTCCAGAGAAACATAATTCTATTTTACACGATAACTCCATGTCTTTAAATTATATTGCATTGAACCCTCAGCCTGAACTTTCGGATCAACAAGGTCAGGCTCATTCACTTCAATCCTACAGCTGTCATGATGTAGGCACAGGGCAAGTCTTGCTATCAACAGCTCTAGTTGGAGTTTTTGATGCTAATGGAAATAAGCATATTTGCCGTGCTCTTTTTGACAATGGATCCATGTCAAACTTTATAACGCAGCGTTGTGCACAACGTCTGGGTCTTCCGCTTTCCAAAATTGAACATGTTGTTACAGGTGTAGGACAAGGTCAATCATTTATAAAGGCATCGTGTAATATCCATTTTCATTCCTTGAGTTCAAAATGGTCATCAATCATTCCTTGTTTAGTTATCCATTAGATCACAAATCAACTTACAAATAATTATGTTAACCCAACCTTGTTAAACATTCCTGCAAATATTATTCTCGCAGATTCAGCATTTCACAAGCCTCATGACATAGATTTGTTAATAGGCGCCGATACATTCTGGTCTTTATTAAATGAAAGCCGGAAACATTTAGGTAAGGAATTTCCTGTCTTACAGGACAGTAAATTAGGCTGGCTCATCTCAGTTCCTATAGGCATGGGCGCTAATAAGGCCACAAGCTGCAATGCAGCAGAACCGGTGAGGTTCAAGATCAACTTGCAAGATTTTGGGAAATTGAAGAAATCTCCCAAGGTCCGATACTTTCTTCGGAGGAGACTTTAGCTGAGGAACATTTTCAGAAAACATATCAGCGTGACAAGTGTGGTCGGTTTATTGTGACAATTCCTTTAAAGGAGCCTATCGCAAAATTAGGAAAGACTGAATTTTCATGTGAAAAACAATTTTTCAGTTTAGAACGTCGTCTTTCTTCAAACCATAATTTAAAAGATATGTACGTAGATTTTATGTCTGTGTACGAGAACCTTGGTCATATGTCTAAATTTCAAAAATCAAGCGAGGATCAAGTTCTTTTTTATACTCCACATCATGGAGTTTTGCGGGATGAGAGTCAAACTACTAAGCTTCCAGTACCTAGTCTTTAATGGCTATGCTCTATCTTCTACTGGTCTCTCTTATAATTCCATCCAAATGGTGGGCCCTGGCGTTCAAGACGACCTGATATCCATTCTCCTACGTTTCAGGCAGCATCGTTACGTTTTTTCTGCCGACATATGCAAAATGTATAGACAAATCTTAGTTGATAAGGAATTTCACCCTTTGCAATTAATATTATGGCGTGATTCTCCTGACAAGGAGTAACAAACATTTTCTCTTAATACTGTGACTTATGGCACGGCCAGTGCTCCATTTCTGGCCACAAGATGTTTGAAACAGCTTGGTTTGAACAGCAAGGAGTCATTTCCTGAAGTTTCGCAGGTTATACTCCATGATTTCTATGTTGATGACATCCTTTCAGGTGCTGACTCTATAAGCGAGGCTATCCATCTTGCTGATCAAGTAGCTGAAATATTAAAATCAAGCTGCTTTGACCTACGAAAGTTGAAGTCAAATAGCTTAGATATCTTGAAGGGCATCAAACCTTCTCACACGTCAGAAGATTCGTTTCATTTGGGACCTACAGACACCAGTAAGACTCTGGGCATGCTGTGGCCTCTCGACAAAGATTACTTTTCCTTCATAATTGAGCCGTTTTTAGATGTGGAAAAGATCACCAAACGAGTGATGTTGTCAAATATTGCACGTATATTTGACCCACTTGGGCTGCTTGGCCCTGTAGTCATCAAGGCTAAGATTTGGCTTCAAACTCTCTGGTCTTTGAAATTAACTTGGGATCAAAATATTCCATCAGAACTAAGACACGTGTTGCTCCTTTAAAGTCACTTAGTATCCCTCGTTTGGAACTTTGTGCTGCTGTCCTTCTGGCAAAACTTGTCGAAAAAGTGAAATCTTCTTTAACCATACATTTTCTTGAAACTTTTCTTTGGAGTGATTCTACTGTGGTTCTTGCTTGGATACGTTCATCTCCACATACTCTCCAAACCTTTGTAGCTAACCGCTTTACTGAACTTCAGAATCTTTCGGACTCCAATAAGGTTACTTTGAGATATGTACCAACAGACTCGAATCCTGCTGACATTTTGTCTCGAGGGGTGTCTCCAAGTAATCTAGTAAATTCAGACATTTGGTTTCATGGTCCTGAGTGGTTGCACTCTGAGTCAACATACTGGCCTTCTGATATATCTCTCCAAATTCCAATTCCAATGGACTCATTACCTGAAACTTTGTTTACAGTCAAAATCATTTGTGCAAACTCAGCCTGTAGTCCTCTTTCCATTCAATCGTTTTTCTTCTTTAATACGTATGAAGAGAACTATGACCTATTGCCTTAGGTTCATTAACAATTGCAAATTAAAAAAGGAACTACGACTTCCCAAATCCTTGACTGTGGAGGAATTGAATGATGCCATGAAGCATTTGGTGACCATGGTACAAAGGGAATCATCTCAGAGGGACTGGGATGACCTAGAAAAATCTAAATGTTTAAGTCGAAAAAGTAAACTACTGAGTTTGACCCCATTTCTCGAAGGGCAAACAATAAGAGTAGGAGGTCGCCTCAAGTTCTCTTCGTATTCATTCGATAAAAGGCATCCTGCACTCTTATCACCAAAACACCATCTCACTTACCTTATTATGCGTCATGAGCACATATCACAATCTTTTTCATTGTGGTCCCCAAGCATTATTAGCTCATGTTCGTGAACAGTATTGGCCAGTCGCAGGTTCAAACCTCGCGAAAAAGATTGTTAGGCAATGCACAGTTTGCTTTAGATTCAAACCTCGAAATTTCAACCCAATAATGGGAAATTCCCCTAATGCTCGTATAAATCCAAGTTTTCCTTTCACTAATACGGGAGTTGACTATGCAGGTCCGTTTATCATCAAGGATCGCAAGGGACGAGGGTGCAAACACACTAAATGTTATCTCGCCTTATTTATATGTCTTGTAACGAAGGCGGTTCACCTGCAGGTTGTGTCCTCTTTGAGCACTGAAGCCTTCCTTGAAACTCTACAACGGTTCATTGCTCGCAGAGGAAAGCCTTCTCACATTTATAGCGAAAATGGCAGCAACTTTGTTGGAGCCAACACCTCACGCGAGTTGTCATTGTTTCTTAAAAGTAACGGAACTTCATTGATCGATAAAATCGGTAATACACATGATATCAAATGGCACTTCATTCCTGCGTATTCCCCTCATCAAGGAGGTCTCTGGGAAGCAGGAGTCAAGGCGGCAAAACATCACATTAGGAGAGTTTTAGTTAATACTTTTTTGACTTTTGATAGTTTTTATACTTTTACAGTTCAAATTGAGAGTATATTGAATTCTAGGCCTTTAACACCGGTTTCCACTGATCCTAATGATCTGGAGGTGTTAACACCTGCTCATTTTCTTATAGGCCACTCACTTTTGTCTATTCCTGTTCCAAATTATCAGCACACCTCTGTAAATAGACTTTCGCATTTTCAACAGTTAGAGTTACTTAAACAGCATTTCAGGACTAGGTGGCCAAAGGAGTACCTATCTTAAATTCAACAACGCTCAGTGAAAAACCCCACAAAAACAAATCAGTGTCGGTACCTTAGTGCTAGTGCGCGACGATGACGTCCCTCATTATAAGTGGCGCCTAGGACGCATAATAAATGTTCATCACGGCAAAAATGAAATCATCCGCGTTGTGTCGGTTAAAACCAAACTAGGTGTTATAAAGCGTTCTATAGTGAAAGTGTGTCAACTTCCTTTATGCAACGAATAATCATTCACTTAATAAGGAAGTTTCCTTTATTTTGTTCGGGTTCTGTTATTTTTAATCCTTTGTTTATAATTCTGGCCGTTGAGCCCATGTAAAGGTGAAACTAGAAAACACTTTCCTCCATGGTTCACAAAAGAAATTAAATTTAATCTTAAACTAGAAGAACTCTTTAGAAAACGAAAGGACAAAACTTATCATCATTTGATTAATTACAAAATGTTTCGTGCTAAATTAAAACGTCTAATAAAAGACACTCATAACGCTTATTTAAATAACATTCAAATAAACTTAATCCAAGAGCCCCATAACTTTTGGAATTTCGTAAAAAATAATAAGAACTGCTCCTCGCCGAATAACTTTATTATAAACAATAGAGAAGTTTCAGATACAAATATTATAACGGAAAAGTTTGCTAACAATTTTTGTTCGGTGTACGACAATGATTCATTATAAGGAACTGGCAAATTACGACGCATACCATCGATTTTTCAATACACAATTTAATATCAGCTTAATCATTCCTCGTGAAGACCAATGCGACGTATGCGATGCTTATAAGAATACTGTAGATAAAGAACCGTTGAGGTCCAGCTGTAATAAGAAAATAAGAAAAG
>CAJUYI010007952.1:0-11504 GCA_910591695.1 Galerucella pusilla
AGCACTCCGCCCTCGGCGTCGTGCTCAAACTTCGTCCTCGTGTGATACCTATGGCCATCATATCCACACAAACTACTATTTCTATCAAAATATGCCCCATCCATTTTAAAGTTATCCAATTAAAACATTCAAGTTTTCAAAATTTCAACACCCTGTATTTCGAAAAGTAAAGGTGCTAGACCCCTCAATCCTCATATCATTTTGTCCAATTTTACGAGAGGAATCTACATGCAAACGTTGAAATTACCCTCAACGTTCGAGATGCTTATACCATTTTTTGCACGAACGTATTGAAATAAATAAAGTAATTTAAATTTCTTCGAAATTAACGAAATGTCAAAAGTGACATTTATACTTCTCGATCTGTTTAAAATATATTTTGCATTTTGGTGAAATTGTTTTTATGCTATTTATTACTTTTCGACGTCTGAACGGTAAGTAAATCACTTACCAACTTGTTAAACTTAGAAACCAGTAAACACAACCTACCGTCCTGACAACCGATGCAGTAAATAAACAAAAAAGATCAATCGCGCAAAAAAATTATGGAAATAATATTAAAAATTTATCCGAACAAATTCAAGTAGATCACCAGCACTGCGAATACCAGCTTTGCATACAATGTAGCATCGTTGGTTCAGTGGTAGAATGCTCGCCTTCCACGCGGGCGGCCCGGTTTCGATTCCCGGCCGAAGCATATGAATCGCTGCTTCGTAAACGAGAGAGACTCAGGAGAGAGCACACGCACATAACGAAGCAACGTAACATAACGTAACGTAACGTAACGGTCAGATCTTTTGCGTCGCGACCCTCGGTCGCTCAAACATAACCTGACGTAAAGAACTAAGGAAGTTTTCTGTCAATTATATAAATAGTCCAATCCAAAAAATGTTAACGCATGTCCTAATTTAGTATAATCCAATACCTAAACATCTAAACAAAAAATTGAGGAGTGTTGCAAGATAAATACTTAGGTTGGTCAATAAGTTTTGCGGTTTGATGAGGGTTTCATTACAATCTTCCAATTCATTTTTTGCTTACAAGCCATTTAGTATAAGTGCTCTTCGCCTTCAATTTGTACAGTAGGAAGATGAGCTGCTGAATTTAAACGTGGTCGTACAAGTCTTGAAGATGATCCTCGTAAAGGACGACCAAGCAGGAATAACACCCAAAGTCTTAGAAAAAATATATTATTGGAAAATCGACTAGTAAATGGAAGAGATTGGGTAGAAGCCGTAAGCATCTCATTGCACTGTGTGGACAATATTTTGACTAAAGTATTGGGTTTCAGAAAGCTGTGTGCAAAATTGGTTCCGCATTCGCTATAGCAATGGAACAAAAGCACATTCGAATGTGACTTCTCGGCAACATTTAGAGCATTATCGAAAGCACAGTATACCAAAACAACCAGTAGTGCATCTCAGCCTCGCGCATCGCTTGTGCGCAATAATTTTATTTGGCCTTGAAACGGCCATTCGGGCTTAGATAGATAGATAGATTTATGGGAATTAATTTCAAACTTTCAGTGTGTAATGACGTGTCTAAACATGTTGTGTTTGTTTATTTATAGAAGTGACTGGCATAACATTGTATACCTTTTTGTAAAGATCAATAAATTTCTTGCTTTCTTTCTTCAATATCTTTTTTGAAATTTCTATTTATGTGTATTTCTCTTTAAGTGTATGATAAAATTGAACTCTTATATATAAATTTATAATAAATAAAAGAGGTTTCTAAACCGAAATGGCGAACTGCGCACAACCGATGCGCGAAGTTGAGATGCACTACTGGTTGTTTTGGTATACTGTGTCGGAAGGATACAGTGGATTTTGTGCGTCGATTCATCACTATGGATTGGACTATCTATCTATCTATCACCATGATCCTAAATCAGAACAAGAGGCTGAAAAGTGGCGTGAGTCTGGTTATTCGGTACAGTTCGTTCGTGTACAGAACTCTGCTAAGAAGCGTCAGTTTTTTGAAAGAGAAGCTGTAACTAACGCTTTCGATTTCTGCTTAATTTCTGATTTCGTCAATGTTGACGCAGATTGCTTTGTTTCAGACATCTTGGGACCAGTTTGTTTGGAATGAGCTATTGAACGACAGTTGCAGCACCAAGGTTTTTTATTTTTGTCAACCTTTCTAGCTAAGAACACGATGCTTTATTTGCATTACGACGATAATTTTTCCATTTTTCAAATGAGGATAACAGCAAGGCTAGACCATCAAACACATTTCTGTTGAAGCCTTTTAATATATTTTACTTTCAATATTTCAAGTGTATCATTTTCTGGATATTAGATGACTCTAAACCAAAGGTCTCCATGTTTCAAAAACATTGAAATTTCATAAGACCAGTCCAAATAATTTCCTCCTTCTCGTAACTCAAACTAGGGTGGAGAATTTGATGAACTCTCTTGAGTTACCTACTGCGTTTGGCTATGTGATAAAAGTTTTAATTTCTTTTCCAAATATTCCAAATGGGAATCTAAGCCTATAACCTGTAGGAATTTAAAAAAGTTTACCCAGATAAATGTAGTAAAAATATTTTCAATTGACATATCTACTATCTATTTCGTTTCCATAAGAATTAAATATACTTTAAAACAGTTCACTAGCTAGGAGATTAGGTGTTTTCCAACAACCTCACATTAGACTGACTCCTCGCAAGGAAATTTTTCACCTTATAGATAGTCTTTTTTCTACGCCCATGTCTGTGAACATCAAAAATCGCACTTTCGACATTCTTTGTAAGTGAAATTTAACAATAACATGCACGTAATAGATGATATATTATCTAATAACATATTATACGTGCGTTTAGATAAGAAGACTTTAATGTCTTTTTTTAATCAAGCTCCAATCAAATTTTTATTTACGCTCCACTTTATTTGGTCTAATTACATAGATTCATTCACTTGAAGAACATAGAAGCTTTTAGGAATGGTGAAATACATTATAAGTTAGAAGAGTGATTCCCCCAAATGTCGACAACAGATTATACATATATCTCTAAAAACATGTCGCGTTATTTCATAAAAGAAAATAGATGAGCGTAGAATAAGTATGGTACGTTACACGAGTTGTAATCCCATTACGAAATTTTCACTTCGTAATATATACCATTATCCTCTCAATTTCCACTATATGCTAACCCGAAAATTATACAATTCCAATCAATTGTATAAATATAACTTGAAATCACTTAAATATTTAATAGCATTTGGTCCTTTTCTCGCAAAAATTTTAGTAGTGAATACATCAGCTTGAACCCAGAATTAGGTACGAATAAATTGACCCAAGCAAGGTTCAAATTGTAAATGGCTTTGACAGGCGTGACTAAAATTTAACCCGCAACTATATCTCTAGTTGGGATCCTCAATCCTGCAAAATAACAATTTTCCATCCTATAGCCTATTAAATCAATGTAATATTCATTCACAAGGAGAGTGAAATGAGGGAGAAAGCTTGGAAAAATGACATAATATTGACTATTGAAAAGTTATTAGTATTTGTAGTGGAATGGAATTGAATAGAATTACTTTTAAAAAGGTGACGAGAGTACATTGGAAGAAAAGAAAATAACCTTAAAGTGAAAAAATGGATGATTCATATTTTTAGAGTTGGCTTAAATCGCCCCAACTTTCTTTCTCGCGTCTTTCACTTTCCTGATCACATTGTATGATAAAATATCCGATGGAATTTCAGAATTACATGCCATTATCCAATAAAAAATTGGTTATTCTGCATTGCCAGGATATATTTGAAAAATATCACGTATAGTAAAATACCTTACAACGCATACTATTCCTGACATCGCTGAATAGTAACAATCGTTTTGGAGGTTATGGTAGTTTTGAAATTTTGCAGTGATATTTACCAAACTTTTAAAAAAAATAAGGCTTCCGAACAATTAAGATTCGTGGCTGTGTAGTTTGTCGATCGCTTGTTTTCATTTTGTTTGTGAGAGGCCAGTAAGCCAGTGAGCCAGTGACAAAGTGCCGATACAGAGACGTTCCTTCGAATTATGTCATTCGTTTGCTAGTGTCAATACACCGTCAATGTTACATATTAAAGAAAATATTTTGTAATTAATTTCAAACGAAATATGAATCATTGGATACTTGAATATCAAACACAAAACATTCCAACCTATAGAAGTGAAAGTCCAATAGAATTAACTGGAATGAAAAAATGAGGTGTCAAACCCATCCACCTGAAGCGCTAGTTGCAATTAAGTTGTCGAAATAGGCAAGGCAGCCGAGGCCGAAAAACAGAAGGAACAAGAATTTCAGCGATCGCAGTGGATGGGTTCAGAACTATTTTATAGCGCTTTTTTTTTATGGAAGTTTGTTTTTTTTTCTTATTTTTTGGGAATCAAACCACATAAATGTTTTTTATTTCGACATTATTGTGGTTTGATTCCCAAAAAATGAGAGAAAAAAAGAATAATAATGCCACAAGGAACTTACAGAGGAAGTTTGTTTATTTGAATTACTAATGCCCGATTTCACTAACCATTTCCTAAAGTCAGGTAATACCTAAAACGAATTTAGGAATTCCTAAATGCAATTTACATCTTACCACGCGCTTAGTAATGCCTAAGAGTGATAATATTACGTATTTCCTATCACTTTTTAATCAATCCTGAAAGAATTGTAGGAACAGCTTTGCGAGTGAGGCCCATTTTTGTCTCAATAATAATATATCATGGATCAAAATATCTGTTGCAAACTTCTTAGGATTTATAAATCTGTTCGGCGATATGGAATTAAGTCCTTTAGTTTTGGATTGCGAATAAAAGCAACCCATTCATTCAACAACAAAGGGTCATGTTTGGGAAACCTATGTCGTTTTGATGTAATCAGGGCTATTCACTAAGCAAAGTTGTTATGGATAGCAACTGTAAATTGTTGTTATGTTCAAGGTCAGTTGCTAAACGCGAAATTGGTATTCACTATTGAAGTGAAGTCGCTATAAGAGTTGCTATGCATAATGAAAAGTGGCTATGAGAAGTGGTTCACTGGCAACTGCTCCAGAGGAGTTGTTAACGAAAACTACTCGCGTCAGACACTTATTGGAATGTTTTTATTTATTTATTCTATATTCTATATGCATGTGCTGCTTTGCACAATATATGTATCAAAGCTAATATACATGGATGATTTAGGGCCACTGGCCCGGATGATGAAGAGAATATAAACATTCCAGACCCAATTCAGAGACAAGAAAATGTGAACATTTTAGCTTTAGGTAGTAGAACAAGAAGAACTTTAGTTGACCATTTTAGGTAATTTTCTCTGTTATAGAGAATTATAATTTCTGGTCATTCTTCATAAATCCTACTGTACGTGTCTTAATAAGAATCCATCATACCTTTTCAATACAGCTACAAATTTCATTAATTTTGTCTTTAAATTATTTTATTTCGTTTTTCAAAAGGATTTTGATCGTAAACTATATACCTATTTAAATTTAGCTTAACCGAAAAAATAAACAAACACAAAGATATTTGAAGTTTATAATTATTTACTCTGTCAAAGCAAAGAAACGACTAGACCTATTTTGCGCACATTAGAACTATTTTGCGGCGCTGTCACGTCCATTTTCACGTTTGGGTCTTGAAGGTTGTTATCATAACAACAGTTGTCAACCGTGTATTAGAGAATACCAAAATTTCGAGAGTGGTTACTAAAGTCATTATCGAAAGTTGTTGCAGAGTTGCTATGGTTAACAACTGCGATAACCACTTTACTTACAGAATAGCCCTGAATAATGTCTGTTCACCCAAGTACGCAACACTTCACTCCAACCATTATAAAGTTATTATAACATTATGATAACACTTACACTTGATAACACTTACAGTACCTAATTGAAACACAAATAACAGCAGCACATGGCAAAAGGAAACAATCTATTGCAATCTATAAAAGACAACGGTTACAACTATATGACAGCTATGATGAATTTTAAAATCTTTTCTTCTTTTCGTGCTAAAGGCCTCAGCTGCCAGGCCTGTTTCGACAACTCAATTGCAACTAGCGCTTCAGGTGGATGGGTTTGAAACCTCATTTTTGTATTCAAGGTCATCCTATAAACTTTCACTTCTATAGGTTAGACTGTTTTGTGATATCAAATTCAAACTAACAACAGTCTCAGGCGTTTGGAAGGTGCGCAGAACATTTTGAAAATTCGTCTTCCGTGGGAGCACACTTACATCTCTATTTACATTATAGTATATAAAATGTATTAAGTTATCAAGATATAGTATATTAAGTATCAAGAGCGGTAAGGGTTGTTTACCGGACGACAGCAAAATTGGAGGCTGAGCGTATCCAAGCCTCCAATTTTGCTGAAGACCGGTATTTCCCTTAACGTTCGAAATGCTTATACCATTTTTGCGTGATCGTATTGAAATGAGCTTCGAGTGAAATAATTTAGATTCGAAATGTCGAAAGTGACATTTATACACTTCTCGATCAGTTTAAAATATAATTAGCATTTTGGTGAAATTGTTTTCATGCTATTTATTACTTTTTTGTGCGATCCATCTTTTTTGTTTATTTACAGCATCGGTTGTCAGGACGGTAGGTTGTGTTTACTGGACCGCTATTCTGTAACTCGTTTCGGAGAGAAATCGGTATCGGTAAGACTCAGTTATCGACATCCGTCGGTAAGTTGCATGTGCGGCATTCTGTATACCTTTTCACCGACCGATATCGCGAATTCGAGTCGATGAGAATCGGTATGTCTACCGTGGTCTCATGAGCCCCACGGTAACCGTTATCGATTTTCGTTGAAAGGAAATTTTCATTATTTGTAGATGTTTGGCTGGAATTGCGGATTTTTCAAGTGAATTTTCAATATTTGAAGAGTAACTATATTGTGTATAGGATCTAATCTAGTGTTTTATAAGTTCTCCCCCTCTTTTCCACAAAATTTTCCTGCAGCAAAATTTGAATGGATAGAACGGATAGAATTGATAGAACAAGAAACTCCTTTAGAATAATTGATATCTGTGCTTATCCTATCCTTGAGACTTGCAAAAAAAAGATATATATGTTAACGCCAGATCAATTCTTCAATGCTAGTTGACTTTAAATTTCAAGTTTTTGAGGTTGTTAATATTAATATAAACATAAATTGTATAGTTTATGCTAACAGATGAAAAATATGTCACTATCAAAATGGCTGTTGTTAACATACCGATACCGATGACTGTCAATGCTGCGTACAGAATAGCGCTCCAGTAAACACAACCTACCGTCTTGACAACCGATGCTGTGAATAAACAAAAAAGATCGATCGTGTAAAAATAATATTTTATATTTTGGCGCGTTTGAAATTGGTTCATCGGGTAAAATTTAGACATTTCTCAGATGGTTTCTGCCATTTTTGTAGTTATCTACCCCCGACGATTTTATTACGCTCATTTAATTTTATTATATCTGATTTCGCGTACTAAATAAACCAAGAATCTTGTAATACGTTGAAACACTATATTTTGGAGCTATGATGATATTTACCACTAATTATGGCGAATAACCTCAAATAACCGCTGGGTTATAACCAGCACTTCGCTAAAAATCACCTTATAAGAAATCTGTCGAGCATTAAAAAACATATGGATTTGTTATCGTTTCGATCACAACCTTTTCAAGCCTTATCCATTTAGTTCCGCCCTTTACGTGATCGTCGACCTCATTTCCTGTCTCTGTTTCCGTTTCCAATGTTTCCATCCCTATTGGTGTTAAATGAAAACTGTATTGGAAAAAAAGTGGTTCTAATAAAATGAACGACTAATTGACAGAAAGAAGTATTGCAAGGCCTTCTAGATTAACGAAGCGGTTGTTGTTTTATTATGAGTAGAACAGGTGGGAAACTTCGTTTCGTTTGAGATCGTGATAATAATTATTGTGGTCAATAGAATTGAAATGTTATTTTAGTTTATGAAGTTCTACTTTTTCGTTCCCTTTTACTTATTAGCACGCTATAAGGGAAAAGTTCATTTTTTCGCACGCTAAATATTACTTTTATGGAATTCTTTCGACATTTTTTTTGATAGAAAGTCTCTAGAGAAAACGTGCTCTAGGTTTCTGTATCTATAGAGTAGGGAGGGTGAGTGTGTAGGCTCACAGCACTTAGGCCACATGTGACCCATTGTACATCCTCCCGAGGAGTTGTCCTCCTAGGTCATTGTCCATCCTGTCCTTCTCAGGAAGGTGGACAGGTCACTGGGAGACATCTCCTTTATATCAGCAGGTGTAGGCCAAGACTCACCGAACACACACTCTCTTATTGACGATAACTCCGGACACTGGCATAAGACATGCCTGACAGTTTCATCTTCCTGTTCACACATCCTGCATAGAGGTGTGTCCACTAGCCCCATAGTATGGAGGTGTTTACTTAGTTGACAGTGACCAGTCAGAAATCCTACTGTTAAACGTAGTTTTTTCCTGGTCATCGCCAAATATTTCTTCGGCGCCAGCTTCCGAGGGTCGCCCAGGGTGATCCTGGCAAAACTGCATCCTTTGATTCCATCCCATCTCTTAAGGAATTGAGCATGGGTGTAACTTTTGGCTGGTTCCGCAATTGTCGAAGTCGTTAGGCCGTAGGTGTCACTGGGTCCTAGAATTTTCAGTCCAGCGGCTTCCCTGGCTAAAGAATCAGCAATGCGATTTCCTTTACTCCTGTCGTGCCCTTTAACCCACCTTAGGATAATGTTGTTATCTGCCAAGACGTCAGCTAAATCTTGGTGGCACTCTAGTACTAGCCTCGATATAACACATTGTCTGTTCAAGGCTAATAGGGCTTGTCTACTATCAGTGCAGATTATTATGTTTTTGCCAGAAATTCCTTTTCTGGTTAGTACTTTTGTGGCAATTGAGATACCAGCCAGTTCTGTTTGAACCACGCTGGTATTGTTTCCCATTCCCCACTTAATCTTGAGGCTCAGTGCTCTCGAGTAAACTCCACAGCCTGAGCCTTCTTTCATTTTTGAACCATCTGTATATATGCGTATTGCGTTTACAGCATCTGGCTCTGTGTTCTGTTTTATTTGAATTTTGTAGGGCTTGTTGAACAAAAACCTGGGTTCAATTGCATCCTTGGCGGCCAGCAGTTGAGCATATAGGCTCAACCGTGCTCAACGTGCTCTAGGTGTTAAATGAGACACATTTTCAAAACGTTAACATTGTTCTCTATTTATGGTGATGGAAGTTAAATTTATATTTCCTTTTTCTGCCCTCGTATGTAATGTTTTGGGAAATTTAGTTTTTCTAGTAACCTTACTGAAATGAGGGGGCTACAGTAAATGTCCTTGGTACTACTTTTCAAACCAGGAGCTTTTCCTCTCCCGAAATCTCCTGTCATTGCTTCGGTGCATTGACGATAGGCATCTTAGTTTTCAATATGTTTACTTTATTGATAAAAGTGACCTCCTGGGAAGAGCTTTTGTGGGAACTTTTTTTGACATTCCAGGTAAAATTTCCAGAAGAAAAAATCAAGACTTCCTCACAGTTGTATATAGGCATATTCGTGCTTTTCTTTTGATATATTTGTCAATAATTCTAATGTAACAGTATCCCACGGCTTCAACCAGTTCTGGAGTAGTTCCAGAAATGGAAAATTTCTCAAAATTATCAATATCTGTCGAAAACGATTTGTACTCGATTTAACAATCCTTACAGCCGTTCATGAACTTAAGACCCTACTCATTAAACAATGTACTATTTTTTGGTAAATTACACACCACATTCATGGACAAAACTATGGAATATTTTTCGATTTTCATAATTTTTTTTCAACTTCAATTACCAAGAACTTTGATAATTTGCAATAATTCTGTCATAGATTTCGAAAGCGTGTTACTTCCAAGCAACATGCTTGAGGAAAGTTATGGCAAAATTATTGAAATTCATTAATGTTCGAGGTATATATTCGGTAAGATAATTTTCTTTTTATTGGTGAACCATGTTACCTATTTAAAGCACGCCTCAGCGTGTTTAAATCGAACTTTACCGTGGCAACATCAACAACTCGAGAAACGAAGTCCAAGGCTATGGTCCGAAAGTAACTAACCGTAACCACGGTTGACCGCTTCGGTTGACAGATAAAACTGAAAAATCTTTTGTATTCGGGACACAAAATCGGTAAAGGTACGAAACGGAAATATGTATAACCTTAAATACATTCCCCAAAACGATACCGAGACACATGTCAAAATTTTTTTTTGATATTTGAGTTGTTTTTAAACATGGGAAATCAGGCTGCTTTCGTATTTTATTTTTATTCGTATTATAATTCGTTTATATGTTTTATTTTTCTCCTTGATGGTGGAATAATCTGGAATAATTAGCTAACAAAAATAATAATGCATGTCGCGTGACAGTGATGACAGTCGAAACCAGAAGTAAACGGGCTCCAAAGGCTGGTTACTAGTTTGACAGTTCATTAACCATATTTCAGGAAACCCAGTTCCAAAAATAACCAGGTTTTCAGCAACCACTATTTTTTGGTTACTTTCGGGACGGTAAACCGCAAACCAGTTACTTTCGGACCATAGCCTAAATTTATGGTCTAAATCATGTCTAAATGACAATTTTTTTATTATTGATCTGACAGGAGTAGTTTGTAACGTCAAAACTATTATTCGAACAATATTTAACAATGTCAAATTTATAAATTGAAATGGAAAGTGCCGTTGGTATTGTTTGAAATATTAGTATTCGTGGATAACTGGTCTTTAAAACACTTGCTCTATTTCGAGCACTCCGGCTTCGCCGTCGTGCATTTTTCGTCGACATTTTTTTTATTGTCAAATTGACAACTTTACTCATTCACATGAAATATTTTTAAAATGCCTTGGAAACGATAAGACATAAATGATAATTACCCATGGGGTTCTTATCAGTGGAATTGATTTCTGATTGGCTATTTTTGAACAAGTGACTAGAAATATACAGTTTTAATAGGTTCAAATGTTTGAAAAATTATCGCGGAAATGAATTCAGATGAATCAACTTATTTAAATACTATGAATTACGATGAAAACTTTTTTCAATGGTATTTCAGTAAACAGTGAGATAAAAATGGTAATCTGAGGATATTTACTTCATACTTAAAAGTTAGTTAGTTAGTTAGCAACAAGTATTTTCCCTCAAGCTCTAATTACTGCTTCCATTCCTACCGTGCTAGGTGAAGTTTGAATACATTCTTGAGGAATTGCGTTCCTTTCATTTTGTGCCGCAATTCAAAGCTATTCTATTGTACTTGGAACAGTATTTCTTCGTCGTTTGCAGCATTTGAGCTAATCCCACATGTGTTCTATTATTCAATTGGATTTAAGTCAGGGCTATATGGTTAGCAATGTAATCTTTTAATTTGGACTGCATCAAGGTAATTAGTCACTAAGTCAGATGCCTGCGGTCGAGCATTATCGTCCAATTTCGCCCACATACAGTGTGTAAAAGCCAAATGGAATAAATTCATTATTTCGG
>CAJUYI010007953.1:0-11504 GCA_910591695.1 Galerucella pusilla
AATTCATTTTTACGAATTTTTCACGGTGTCGACCCCCCCATCCCCCCTAGGGAAGGGGTGGGGATGGCTGATTTTGGTAAATTTAAAAATTATCATCCACCAATACATTTCCGTGAAAAATTTTTTTTTATCATCTCTGGAAGTATGCTAGACCCGAGACCCCTACATCAACCAAAGCTGTCAATCGTATTGGACGATATAACAGATTTCAACTGAATGTCACCAATTCTCAGCCAGGAGACAACGGTATCACCTCTCATCAAGTCTACGATATATGCTTATTAATCTAGAGCAAATTAACAGCAACGAAAATTCTTTTTACTCAGGAATTTGCCAGCCTGAAACATCTTTTGTGTTCCATTACTTCTACTTAGCTCCTGTAGGTCCCTCTTCTATCCAATAGTCTCCTAGGTAATGTGCCCTACGTAGCAGAGAGCGTGAAGAATGAAAGGAAGCTACAAATTAAATGTCATACAATATAACGAAGCCAGAAGTCTTTTGCAGTACTTCAAGAGTGACAGAAAACTTGGTTAGAGATGGAGAAGTTGTGGAGACATAACTTTTCATACAAATTGAGAAAAAACGAGTGAACATTTCTACAAAGTTTGTGAATAAAATGTTCGTTGTTAACAGCTAACTGAAATTCTTCAGAGATGTGCAGCTTTGTAGTTAAATTCAACCAATTTATTATGACCTTACTTTATTCTACATACCAATGTAATCGTGTTGTGCAAGTAGCCATAGTAGCCGAGCTCGTTAATTGAAAAAATAGTTATTTATGTACCAAAGCAGTGAAGTGATTCTTTATCGGCCGAGTCTGAAATTATGAGACTAGCGAAGCGAGGCGAATAACAGGCGAGTCCGATGGAGACATTTTACTGACGTGGTGCATACAAAATTTTATCGCCAACTGCTCAGAATTCAGAATATAAAATACTAATGTATATTCCATTGCATTTTATTATGACAAAGTAAACTGCAAATATAGGACAAATCTACTTATTTTTTGTTATATTTAAATTGAAGGTACACCATGATGCATTATAAAAAATAATTGCTGAAGTCAAAAGAGTTCCAACAATACTTAATTTGTTATAAACAAATTGCCAGAAAACTATTATCGAGCCGTGATAGGGAGAAGCGTGACACTGACAGATGAAGATTTTCGAGTAATGTCAAAGTCAATATACTTTACCTGCCGCATGTCACTTTACCTGCCGCAAATGCGGCAGATAAAGTGAAGGAAGGTAAACTGTTTGTTTACTTCCGGAAATCAATCTGATAATTGATGGCTTTACTGACGGTTGGCGATAAAAAATATTATTTTATATTACGTCAACTGCACTGAAATTTTGTGAGAAAAAATTCATCAGCTGTGATAAAAGACAGTCCTAAGCTCGAAAATTGTATCCAAATATTTTTAAAATCACTTGTTAGTGAAATTACATTACATTTATTTTTCGTTAAATTATTCTGTACTGTACCAAGCAGAATTTCTCTGGATCTTGTAAACTGCACTCCAAATTGCATTCTTTTCAGTGTAGGTACCTATCTCAAATTTGGAGATCACACGGCTGGTCACAATGTTTGCATAACTAACTAAGATTAAATTAGACTAACTGCTTCAATCAAAACAGATGAATTGCTAATATCATTAGATTTACCAGAGCAAAACTGCAAAAATTGTCTCCACACACTCTCCTTTTTCCTTTTCGAATGTTGTAGCTATAAACTTCTTACTTCCTTTCTAATATTTCTTTGATTTTCGTCTCCACAACGCGACATATTAACTCACTCGTAATAATACACTCGACCTCAAAAAATTTTGAATAATTTTTGAAATGTCAACAGTCTTCCCTTTTTCATAATCACAAATAAAAGCAAATTGCTTTAAATTATTTTGTTGTTTACCTCTATGACTCGTAATTAATATTGTGGTGTTGGTTATTTTGTCGAACACTATATTTAATATTTACAAATGTTTCAGCTGCCGAATTTATTTTGCAAGTTTTCGGAGAAGATAAAATATTAGATGGGACCCTTTTAGGTAAATTCATGTTTTGTATGGACATTAATCCTAGTCAGGAGAGGTTGAAAACTGCTGGGTTGACTACTAAAGAAGGTAATTTTTTTACATAACCGGCACTATCAAATAAGTGTGTTTTGTTTTGGGGAAAATTGTTTTCCATGATAGTATTTTTAGTCATTTATTATTATTGTTGTTTATACTTTCTGGATTTTGATTCAACTCGCTGTCGAGTCGAAAATCGTTTTGGTTTAAATTTTTTTCATAACACCCATGTTGAATAAAAGTTAACTTGTTCTCGAAAAATTGTTGTTTTTTTTACATTGCTAAATATAGTATAATATTGAGTATCAAGAACGGTAAGGGTTGTTTACCGGTCGACAACAATATTTAGAGACTGAGCGTAGCGAAGCCTCCAATTTTGCTGGAGACCGGTATGACCCTCGAAATGCTTATACCATTCTTTGCGCGATCGTATTGAAATATTCGAATTTCGAATAAAATAATTTAAATTTCTTCGAAATGAACAAAATGTCAAAAGTGACATTTATACTTCTCGATCAGTTTAAAATATAATTTGCATTTTGGTGAAATTGTTTTCATGCTATTTATTACTTTTTATATTGTTCTTTTCGATTCTGTTCATTAAAAACTATCAATCTTCTTATTTTTTTTTGTTTCTTTTGTGTAATGAATGAAGTAATATATTATTTAGGACTACTTAAATGTATGTAGGGTTAAGACGTAGTTTACTTACCGACGTCTGAACGGTAAGTAAATCACTTACCGACGTGTTAGACTCAGAAACCAGTAAACACAACCTACCGACCTGACAACCGATGCTGTAAATAAACAAAAAAGATCGATCGCGCAAAAAGTATTTAGTATTGAATATTCGCCGGCTCCCTATTGAGGGTGAGATTTTATGTGTTTTATTTACAGTACTTTTATATTTATTGGATACTGTTTAGGATTGTGATATTTCAGTTCTATTTCCGAGTTTTATTTTTTTTACTGTGTGCGTCGAGAAGTTATTTTTTTTCTCTTGAATTTCATTTCCGGGTTAGTAGGTTGAAATGTTTTTTTTTTGTAATATTTCGTTTAAATCCAAAGGGAAATACGAACTTGGAGGTGGCTCAGTTACGCTTGTTCGTTTGCCCGGCAGATCGTAACCGTTTCCTTCCTACTTCACTAATTAATATTCCTTGAAAATTGCATTGATTCGTATTTAGTTCCCGTGTTTCCGTTGAATCCAAAGGGATATTCGATCTTGGAGGTGGCTCAGTTACGCTTGTTCGTTTACCCGGCAGATCCACCCCGTATTAAAAAATCTGACCGGCTCAGACTGTCCGTCCCTTTCTTCTCCCCGTAAGTTTGTCAGTCCTAATAGAATAATAACTACAATAGACCACAGAGTACCTATTATTAAAACAAAGGAAAAATTTCGATTCAATCCGTTATTAACTCATTAGTTTAAAAAAAAACCATATTTGATTCATCCGGGTTATAAATCTGAGATTAGTTAGCTAAAATAAATTCAACAAGACCCCTGTAATTTTCCGTAATCTCCATCTGAGGCTATCTGGAACTCTTGACGCTAAGGGTCAAGGGGTCGTGGAGCAAACTACGTTAAAAATCTGGCGCTCGAGCATTCCGTTGCAAGATTTTAAGTCAAGGGTGTCCTTAGTGACGTGTTCGTGTGGTAAAAGACCACGTATAGAAAGAAAACGCGCTACAGTTTACTGTCTATTATTTTGGAAAGTATCAAAGCTAGACCTATAAAAGTATATATTTTTGCCATGAGAAAAAAGAGCCCTCGCCGAATATGTCATACTATACAGGGCGTTTTATTAAAAAAAATATATTTTTATATTATACCCCCTAATACAAAAACGCTACTGGTGTACAAAGTATATTTTATAAAAATTCATTTATACTCCTACAACTTTTATTTTAAACTTTTTTTTGTATCTGTATGCATACGAGAAATAAAGGGGTGTCAAATTATAACCAATAACCCTGTACAACATTTTGAATTGAATCTTCCCTTGACTGTATAGAACAACTTTCACGTGAAAATGGTAAAGTTTCGGAAAATTGACCAGTTAGCAGTTAGGAGAATTTAATATTGGCGAATGAAATTTTTTTCCTCATCGGTAACTTTTCTTCATATCATCAACTGGAGGTTATTTCTTCCATACCTCTATGCCTTTATGGAAATTGTGCGAAGCTTAACGTAGGAAGCATCTCATCCAAAAGGATCTTACCGTGTCGTCTGCTTATCGGCGCTTGCCCTCTGATCAATCTATTCCTGTCACTTCTGGCTTCGTTTTGTATCTGGAAACTAACTGGTGGTAGATTCAGAAAGACCAATGCGTCTGATGGACCTGTCCTGTCAGGCAACCTTGCCTCTGGATACTATCTAGCTTTTGAATCGCCCCAGATGGCTTAGTCCTTGGTCACCATACCACCTAACTATGTGCTATCATGGGTTTGATGACCCTGGTTTGTGATAATTTTTGGTTGTAGCCCAAAGTTTTTTCCTGGACATTCCAAAAGTAGAATTAAAATTTTTTTTTTTATAGGTGAGAGGAAATTCAACCTAGATGAGCTCCTCAATATATACAAAGAACTGAAAAAAGAAATTAAAGATTTTGGATGTTATGAAGATTTTGTTGAATGTCTGAAGTTATACGACAAAAATGAGAATGGTTTCATGCAAGCCGGTGAATTAAATCATTCCCTTGTAACTTTAGGTGAGTACCTATCTTCCACTAGGAACCAAATTGGGTTAATTTAAAACCGAGTATACCTATTTTTTTCCAAGAAAACCATATCATAATTGATTCTTTTTCTTAAGGAGAAAAATTAACTGAAGGAGAAGTAGACGAATTATTTGAATTGTGTTTGGATGAAGAAAATGATGATGGAGAAATTCCTTACACACGTAAGTTTGTATTTTCATACTAATACTTTTGTGAACTAACTAAAAACTATATAAAATGAACTTTTGCATGAGCTAAAATTTTTTGGAAACGTCAAAAAGGAGCAAAAATAGAAATAGTCGTTTGGTAGCAAATCCGTTTTGCATGGTGTATGACCTATAAATTGTATCAAAGGTTCCGTATCATTTGAAGAACACTTAGTGTACCTATATTTATTCCATTTGGGAGTTCCAGCGGAAATTCACGACATAGGAAAGTCGGTCCCGATTAGGATTGATAAAAGATATGAAAGGCGAGATATTATAAAAATGCTAAAGTGTCTAGTATTTGTTGAAGCGTTGAGCTCTTTTGTAGTCGAAAAAGATGATGAAGGATGCAAGAATAGCATCGTCACCTACTATAATAGTTTCCTGGATACACTGGCAAGAAGGGAAATGAACTAGCAAAGGAAGACTCTGGAATAATCCTTCCAGACCGGTACCCTTTCATGTAAATAGAAAAACCAACTGGGAGATCAGACTATTGGCCGATCCAGGAAAGCTACGAAGAGGTGCGATGAAATCAATACTTTCGCCAGAGTGAGACTGAACCATAAGTGTTAGTGAGCATTCCATATTTCACTTAGAGTAATGGAAGAAGAGACATACATTACCGTACTTGCGAAACAGATGGTAGGTACTATAAAATAGCAAGACACAAAACTTAGGAGAGGAGAACTGACCTTAACTGAGACTCTAATACCTTGTAGAGATGAGACTAAATAATCTGCTAGTTTCTGAGCTGCGTAGAGCCAAAAAACCAGAATACGATTAAATATTCATTTCTCACTCATGTAGCCAACAATAGTCTTAAGTAATTTGGGTAAAGGTATTACAATTATGTGGTTACTAAAGGTTATGCTAGGAAGCAGATCATATTCCAATGCCCGAAAAAGACTCAATTACACAGATTTTGCAGGTTTATTTCATTTGATGCATTGGAGGAATAATGGATATTGCAGATCTTTCTATGACTGACAGGAAGAATGTACTTATTGTATCACTGTCAAGGAATTTTACTAATAGTAGATATCCCACTCCTTAAATACCATTTAACAAGAAAGGTAAAACCATGTTTATGCCTGAAAATACACAGTAGTCATAAAAATTTATAGCATTGGCGTTATATCAACTTATATTCAGGGTGTTTCTTAATTCATTATGACAAATTTTGGGAGGTAATTGCTCGTATGAAATTATTATGGGCCTTTGTCATAACAAAATTTCCTCAGTCCCCCTTTTTCCGAAATATCACCCTTAAAAGGTGGTGACTAAAATTTAGTCTTTTTCAAAATTTCGGTAATGATAGAAACTTGAAATTTTCGTGCATTTCCAGCATTTATTATATTTCACCTATTTACTGTTTTCCACTCAATTCATTAAAAAAATTATAGGTAAATGACTCAATTATCTTTTTCCCCTCAGCTTTTGATTTTGGAAAAAAAAAATTAAGAATAAAGAAAAATTTAAAATAAAACTAGGATTTTGAGTTGAATTTCATTTCATTAAACTTCATCTAATGTAACAGGAATATTGGAAAAAAAACCTTTGCAAGTGCACGAAAATAAGAATTTCAAGTAGGTAAGTAACTAGCTTTGCTGAAATTTTAGAAAAAAAAATAAGAACTCAATTTTAGTCACCACCTTTTAAGGATGATATATCTTGAAAAGGGGTGGGCTGAGGATACTTTGTTAAAGCAAAAACCCATTTTAATTTCACTCGAGCAATCACTTCCTGAATTCTGTCCCATGAATGTAGAAACACCCTATATATAGGGATAAATGCTAATTGGTAACAAAGGGAAATTTATTTTGGTCCTGTTGCAGTTTTTGGAAGTAAATAATGGTCAAACTTAATCCTATTAAATATCACATACCATCAACATATTATATAATTTCTCAAGATATTTTGTTGCCAAACGTCTAAATAAAGTATTTTGATGCACTATTGCTGGAATAATAATAAAAAATGTGCCAAACTAATTAATTAACAAACTATATTAAAGTTTTGTAGATAAACTAACACTAAAATGTCTCTTTCAGCTTTCCTAAGAAGAATGTGCGAACTCGATCCACCTCTTAAACCGGCCAAAAAGTAGAATTAATTCCCTTTCTACAATTTCTTTTTATGTTTACGATTGTAATATATGCTTATAAATAATAATAAAATCTTCATCTTCATACTTTATTTGGCAATTTTTCTAAACTTAGTGAAAAAAATATACCCAATTCACCGTATAGGGCATTTTTTTTTTGATCCTGTGATTTTTGTTCCTTTGTTTGTAATTTTTACTATCACAACAGACACATGCTTCTATTTCTTCATGACACTTAAATAATACAATGAACAACTTATAAAAAACAAAATAGGAACAACAATCAATTAGTTAAATAGTTTTGATACTGGGTGACATTCACTTGAATTCACCTAATTCACCTAAAAAATCTATTTTGTCGCCGCTCTTTTTTACTTAGATCACGAGGAAAGTCCGGAGCCAACAGTTTAGGTAAGTACTTATTTTCTATCCAGTGTTTTAAGTATATTCAAATAGGATTTTGTAATGCTTTGCATTCCGCTTTACAGCACATGCCACAAAATCTACATTCCTTCTGCTACACTAGTTTAAGCTTCACGAGGTGTCCATTCAGGACGCTTATAATATAATATCTTAACTTTCAGTGCAGTCCTACTTTGTTCTCAAATTGTTGTAGATTTTAATTGTCTTAGACCTACTAGATCTTTTCGATGGTAAGATCACTTCATTTCTGAGCAGAAAATGTATTCCAATATTATACTTTGAATTTGATTGATTAAAAATTAGTTCGTTGCCATGTACCAAGAGGCATCCCTGATTTTTCAAATGTTTTATTCCAGGTTCGAATGATAATTTGAAGATCCATTAGTTTTGATAATGTCTTAATCATATTTCATTCATTTTCTGCTCAAATCTTGTCAATTTCGCTAAAGTGCCAATAATATAGCGGTAAACATGAAATTTTGGTACCCATAATATTAATTTTGCTTATGAGTTCAAACAATAGTAATTTCGATAATTTTGGTTCCATAATTTCCCATATTTGGTACTTCCTAAGCCTGCCTTAAATATTGATATTTCAAGATTCGGTTAGTGCTGCAAGACGAGACGTTTAGGTTAACATATTTGACATAAGTTGTGTGCAATGTATGTCAAATATAACAGAGCCCAACCTAATTACCATCTGAATACGTTATAACTTGGCTTGCTTAGTGCCTATTGAAATTATTTTTGTCTATGCAGGTGCTCCAGAAAACCGGCACGTTTACATGAAAATATTATTGATTTTTATTAAATGCATTATTATTTTATAGTTAATAGCTTTCAAGATAAGGACTTTTATGAAATTTTTGAGTTTTGACAGTTCTAAAAGCAAGACGGCTCACTTCCATTTTTATTATCTTCCCAGTTGAACCGGAAAAATTCAATTATCATGGATAACGTCAGTTACCATTCACGATTGCTGGTCCCAAATCCATGTTCCCATGTAAGAAAAATTACTAGATTTTGCCGAATCTAATGGCGCCAAGACAAGATAATTTGCAATCTATATCAACAAAGTTTATTCAATTAGAGTGTTTGAGGCAGTTCGAAATCATTCTGCTGAATTCAGGTTTTAATGTCAATTAATATCAAGTCCAGAAAACATTGTATTCTGTGTAAAAGTTTTTAATTTGAAGAAAATTGCAAAGCGCTTTCGGCTGTTACGCCATCATCAGTGCGATACCTGCAAGTAAGTAATAATAGTTGTAATTAAAATCGGAAATTAGTAAAAAATTATTCACTCGTCAGGTATATAATACATGGAACCAAATTAAAAAGTCGACAACACACTAACTACACAAACAGAATACAACAAACTGGTAAGGAAAGTCAAGAGAGACTTCTGGAGGAGGCACTGTGAGGAGATAGAACAGACTCATGAGTGTGCCAGACTGCAGAAGATTCTCTCCAAGGACCCTAATCAGACTATACACGCTATCAAAAAAGATAACGGACAATATACTGAAAATGGGAAAGAAACCTTGGAAGAGCTACTCAAGGTACACTTCCCTGGATCAATACCCACCATTCCGCCACAGAACTCTCCAGCGACAGAACTGGATAGACCACGATGGGCATCCAGGATAGACTGGCGAACAGCGAAGGCAGTGGTAGATGCGGAAAAGACAGAATGGGCTATTAACAGCTTCAAACCATATAAATCACCGGGACCAGACGGGATTTATCCTATCCTACTCCAAAAAGGAGGAAATACACTGCACAATAGGGTAAGTGAACTGCTCAGAGCCAGCCTAGCTCTGGGGCATATTCCAAGAACCTGGCAACGCATCAGAGCTACATTTATACCAAAACCTGGAAAATCTGGACAGGACACGGCTAAAGCTCTGAGACCAATCAGTCTAATGTCATTTTTGCTAAAGACTCTTGAGAAACTTCTCGACAGACATATTAGAGATGGTATAATGGCTACAAGACCAATACACCGAGATCAATATGCATACAGAGAGGGAAAATCAACCGAAACATCATTACATCAACTCATAAAAAGGGCTGAATACGTGCTGGAAAACAAAGAGGTGCTGCTGGCAGCCTTTCTTGATATAGAAGGAGCTTTTGACAACACCTCCTATGAATCTATAGCTAAGGCGACGAGGAATTTAGGGATCGATGCCACGAGCTGCAGGTGGATAGACTGCATGCTCAGAAGCAAGCTCATAGAATCAACTCTGATGGGGGAAACAATGGCCGTATGTGCAACCAGGGGCTGTCCGCAGGGGGGAGTACTATCCCCGCTGCTGTGGAACCTGGTCATGGACGGGCTCATCAGAACCCTACACAGAGGAGGATTCAACACCATAGGATATGCAGACGAACTGGTAATTCTATCCCAAGGTAAATACAACAGTACAACCAGACACAGACTCCAGAGGGCTTTAAATGTAGTAACAGGCTGGACTGTAAAAGAAGGGCTACGTATTAGCCCTTCGAAAACACAGATAATTGCGTTCACCAGAAGAAGGAAAAGGGAAGGACTTGGCCCTCTGACGCTTCAAGGTGAACCAATACGACTGTCGGATGAAGTAAAATATCTTGGGGTTATCCTAGACCCAGGCTTAACTTGGAACCGACACCTCCAGCACGTGATCAAGAAAGCGGAGGTGACCTTCATGGTTGCCAGACGTACTTACGGCATTAAATGGGGACTAAGACCCAGCATGGTACACTGGCTATACAAAATGGTTGTTATTCCCAGGATCACATATGCATCTTTGGTATGGTGGCCAAAGACCAGACAATCCTCTGCTATGCTAAAACTAAGCAAGGTGCAAAGACTTGCATGCACTGGCATTACAGGGGCAATGAGGACTACTCCTACAGCGGCGCTGGAAACAATGCTAGACCTTCCTCCTCTACATTATGTCATAATGTGTGAAGCAAGGGCAGCACTAACCCGACTGGAAAAAGCACTAGACCATGATGTGGCACATGGGAGAGGACACACAGAGATAAGGCAGGTGGGTGATGACATTTTCAAAATGCCAACAGACCAAATGACTACCAAATATATCTTTCGCAAGAACTTCGAGATTGTCATCAAAGATCGAAAGGAGCTTGAGGAAGAGAACGCACCACCACTTAGTAGAGCGAATGAACTGATCTGGTATACAGACGGATCTAAAAATGAACTCGGCACCGGAGCGGGCATATACAGCAAGACGAGCAAATATGAAGGAATCGTCTCGCTAGGAAAATACGCCTCTGTATTCAAAGCAGAGGTTTATGCAATACTTGCGTGTGCAAGGGCTAACAGTATGAGAGCCTACAACAACAGGCAGATCAGGATCTACAGCGACAGCCAAGCCGCCCTTAAAGCACTTCAGAGCTATAGGGTGACATCTCGGCTAGTATGGGAATGCGGCGAAGAACTTAGAAGACTGGCGACTCGGAACAGTGTAACACTGGAGTGGGTACCAGGTCATAAAGGAATCGCAGGCAATGAAAAAGCTGACGAACTCGCAAGAGTAGGATCGTCAACTCTGATGAACGGACCCGAACCTGCTGTGGGCATCCCCAGATGCTTAACCAGGTCATGGTTAAAAGGGTGGTTGAAAGAACAACACAAGAAATACTGGAAGAATACGACTGGGCAAATACATGGGAATAAATTCATAAAAGAACCATCAGAAAAAGTAGCGAAAGAACTGTTCTCAATGAGCAGCAACAAACTGCGCACCACTACGGGGCTACTTACGGGACACTTTCCCACAAAGGAGCACCTAAACAAAATAGGGCTGTACAACGGAGACCTTACATGCAGAAGATGCAAAAAGGATACCGAAACAGCTCTGCATATACTATGCAACTGTGAGTCGCTGGACCACAGAAGGCAGAAACTTCATGGTAGAACCCAAATGACTCCAGAAGACTTCTACAATCAACCAGCTAAGAACCTGTAT
>CAJUYI010007954.1:0-11502 GCA_910591695.1 Galerucella pusilla
AATTTATGTTGCACAAACAGCTGACTATTCTTAGTTTAAATGTAATCTTAAATTAGTTTTAGTTTAGTTGATGTTGCATGAATCCACCTTTAATCTTAACCAATGATATGCCTAATCTGACAGATGTCAAACGTCAAGGGTTGTCAAGTGTCACAATCATGGCGTGTTCAGTAACAAAGCCAAATACTGCTTTTACATGATAATTAAAAACTAACCGCATTCAGAGCTCTGGTAAATCCCCCCGACGGCGAAGGACTTCGAGATTCTTCTATTTCTTTTACTTCGTTGGTATTAATCTAAAAAAATAGAAATTTTCAACAAAAAATGATTAAATAAAAATCTTCAACATACTTCACTACTACTATGTCCTATTGTAACTGCAGTCTTTGAAGGTGTATTTACAGCTAAAGTCGCCATTCCGTTGGTTAAAGTCAAACCGTCCGCTTGTTGAATAGAAGGATGCGCAGATTCTCTTTCTGTCATCTGCGCAATCTGCGGAGTATCAGGAAGAGTTGCTTTTAACGTACCCGGTTCGGCGGGAAGAGCAGGACGAGATCCTTCCATGGCTTGTTCGTTGATATTTTCATGACTTATGGAAGTAGACATTTTTTTCTTGGTTTTTTTATTAATCGATTTAGAAATAGCGCTGTAGTCGCTGGGTAAATTAGCTAAACTGTGAAATACTTGACGTTTTCTAATAATCGTGTAAACAAGATTAGAATTACCATCGAATTGGTATTGGATGATATTATTGAAGATTTCCAAGAGGAAAAATACTAGATGGTGGTTCGAGGAAGCGGAAAACAGAAACCACGGTGTACTGAACGCTTCTAGTAGGTGAAGCAATTTCGTACTCGATACCATTGATAGTGTCTTCAAGTATGGAGAAACTAAAATAAAAAATATATAATATAATAAATATTTAAATAATTTTTACTCACCATTAACTAAAATTGTAAGTAAACAATCAAACAAAGGCTGTAATCTTTGATGTCCAGTCGTAATAATTTTATGGAATACTATTATTAATAGATCTGCGTGTGTTCCTGTAAATACTGGAATGTCCATGGGTATTGTAGCTGTATAAGGTTTGTTAAGACGGACTCCGAAGTTTCTTTCACCAGAAAGAAGGAGTAATATAAATACTCCAATATGCATAAGGCCAACTCGAGCTAAAAAATAATTTTTACATTTCATTTTAAGCTTTACTTTATACAAACTTACATTGATCAGCTCTGGAATCGTTAAGATGGTATAAAATTGGTACTAGCACTTCCAAAACATCACTACTTTTTAATACGTAGTATAAAAATTTCTAGAAAAAAATAAATTGAAAACAATACTTGATAAAACAAAAAAGAAATATATAGTAATAGATTAACCTTTAACCCCTCAAGCTCATGATACATGTTGGTGACATGGAACCAAAAATTTCCCAAAAATCTCTCAGTGAAACTAAATAAGATTTAAAAATCATTAGTAGTACTTACTTTATTATAATCACACAGTTTCCAAAAGAATACCAATAACTCTTGATGGAAATGAACTTTCTTGTTAGAATTCGGTAAATAAGTTTGAACTAAAGGATTATTTAATAAACGAGTAATACCGTTTAAAATGAAATTAAAATCTTCATCTCTGTGTATTCTAGACAAGTAGTTGATAAAAAGATTGTCAGGTACAGAAACCTAAAATTAATCATGATATTAAACAAGGAAATTGAGTGTTATAAATGAATAACTTACATCCTCACTTTCTGCAGGTGTAGAAGAACTTGTGTCATGATCTAAAGTAACAATAAGAATCTGCAAGGCAGCTTCAACTAATGGTTCCAAAGAGTCACTAAATAATAAATGATTATATGGTACACCCAAACCAACTGGATCGTATGCACACACTGTATTTAAAAGAGAAGTAAACATTGGAAGAGCATGCCTATTTTCAGCAGAAGTCAAATATCTAAAATATCATAATAAATTATTATTACAAATAGATGTAGTTTTAAATAGAAACTTACAATATCCATTTGTTTGGATTGTCACTAATATCCGCAGGCGGGTGATACATAGTTTCACTAAAGCAAGTCAAAAGAAGCTTCAACATTTCAGTGCGATTAGAATCAAAAGCAGGGTTACGTGGTGGTGAATGTGCAAAACCAACACCGGCCTCCCAAATATACTCGCAACTGTCAATGGCAGACAGCTCTTCAGCTTTATCCTATAAATAATTACAATTACCAAATGAAAAATACAAAATTGTAGGTTCCTATATTAGTATGTTATGTTAGTGAAAATATAAAACCCATTCCTCAATTAATTTTTCGTAGTAATAATATTAAAGTACTACTTACTGGACCACTCTTTCTGCTTGCAATCACAGTAAAATCTGGACAAAACAGTAGGTCCTAAAAAAACATATAAAAGAAAATGAATATGTTTAAACAACTTTTTATATATAAATTTGTCACATAATTAATTACTTACACAAACAGAATTTAATAATGAATGTGCCAATGGAACCGATTCTTCATACTCTTCTTCTTTACTAGGGAGGGAAGACCAGAAAAAATCTTTCCATTCTGAGTCTTCGAAAATATATGGTAATATTCTTGTAAGAAGTCGTACACAGTTTAAAACTACAAAAAAAAATGTTTTGTCATAATATTCTAAGCTTACTTCTAGTATATATTGAATAAATTAATCAATTAATATAAAAATTACCTGTTTGTTGCTCATGATGTGTTCTACAACTGTTGTCAACAGCTTTAACAAGTTTCTCAACAGCTTTATAACATAATGTTGCTAAATTAGATGGTGCCTCTTCCCTTAACTGTCTTATCTCTAGTGCGGGAACTAAGGTGAAAATGTCTTGAACATTTGTTACGTTTTCGGACCAAAACTGTTCCCAGAAGGTATCATCACTTGAATCAATTGGCTACAAAAGTTATTATTTCAAAAAAATTTAAATTTTATTATTAAAATATAGAATACCTCTGACTTTGATGTAAGTTGAACCACTGCTTTTCTAAAATTCAACTTTGTGTCAACGTTTCCCATATTTTTTTGAAGCCAATTTACAAAGACGATAAAAAAATTAATCAATAAACACTAGACACTTTTCCTCCTACGTACATTATGATGTCAATTGTCAATGTCATATGTTATGTGTCAATTTGTAAAAAGTATTTCCGCGAATACTCTTGTTAAGTTCGGTTACAATGGTATGCATAGTAATTTTATTTCTGGTAGATGGAAAAGTTGGCAACTTACAATCAGATTATGGTGTTTTGACCAATGACCATTGACTTTGTAAAGTTGAAGGTCTTGTACGAACTGTATAGTGAGAATATATATTCTTTATAAATTTTTATGATAATATAATATATTTATACTAAAGTAAATTAATAATATTAGGTATGAAAATCACAAATGCATTTTGCACCGACAAGTGCACAAAAATTAAAGGAACACCTGATGGAACACTACAATGTAAATGTGGAGAAGATATTGGTATATTTATTTGGCGTTGGTCTCCAACACACAGTTCACCCGATACAGGGATGTCAAATGAAAATAAAGACATTTTATTTCATCCGTGTTATAGTTCAGGAACTGCTGCAGTAAGGGGAGATATGCAATTTCAACCAAATTTACACTACTATTGGGAAGTCAAAATGACTTCCAACATGTATGGAACTGATGTTGTACGTTGAATTTATATATACTATTAAACTTGCTTATATACACATGAATGACAAAATTGGCTACTTTATAATTTATTTTAGATGGTTGGAATTGGTACATCAAAAGTGGTTTTTGCGGATTGGAAATATAGATTTTGTAGTTTATTAGGAATTGATTCCCAGTCATGGGGCTACTCTTATCATGGTCTAATTCAACATGATAGGTTAGTACGTAAATATGGATCAAGGTTTGGGTTGGGAAGTATTATTGGTGTTCATTTAGATATGTGTAAAGGTACTTTGGAATATTATTTGGACAGGAAACCTCTAGGTAATATTTTTTTATTCATTTAATAACAAAAAATATACCGATTTAAATTGTAGGTATTGCTTTCTCTGGTATTAAAGGTTATGAGTTATACCCTATGGTTAGTTCTACAGCAGCTCAATCAGCAGTTAGATTAGTTTGTGCTGTATCAGAAGCACCAACTTTACAAATGCTATGCATGCAATTTATTGCCAAACATCGTTCTCTTTATCAAAAATATCAAGAAATTCCTGGTTTAAAAAGGCAGTATGAAAGCAAATATTTTTGGATTGTACCAAATTTCGGTAATATCTAGTTGATTTATTTAAAGACGATGTTAATATGAAAAAACCATTTCAGTTTTAGAAGAAGACAAAGCTAAACGATTAGCGGAAATAGAAGACTATTTAATGTGCCCGCTAAGTTACAAAAACTTTCTAAAAAGTAACAAAAAATTGCGAACAACCTCATGGTTTCCATCGGATTTTAATAGGGATGCAAGTGATTCTAGCGTGACAACCTCGTCTTCCGAATTTGACTACAAATGATATAAAAATGTGATATTATATTGGATAGAAAAACTGTGCACTTGCTACTAATGTGGCTGTGATCAATCTCAAAATTATAATACAATTTAAGCAAAAATATATGCAAGTAAGCTGGTAATTATACTTTTTCAAATATTTTTTACATATAATGGCAATGAAACGATTTTTCTGTTTTCTACAACTTTCTAGGCTACATTTTCAGAAGTACTATTGTTAGAGACAAGTCTGACTAATACATTTGTAACAACATTTACTTGTTAGTTTTTTATAATAAAAATGCTAATAGTGGACAGTCTAAACATGGTTCAAGATATTGAAAGATCTGAAGCCAATAATGAGATATGTTATGAGAAACTTACATTTGCAAAATTATAATTTTTGTTCTGTCCATACCAGGAAGCCAACTCGATATTACAATTGTCATTTTCCAGTAAAATTAACTACACATTATAGAAATAAATGTAATGTTATTATGTTCAACTTGATTTTACAAAGGAACTTACAAAATTACCAGAAGAGGCGTCACACCACTAGACGTTACACAGGTTCACTATAATGTTTGGTAAATTTTACTAGTGCATTCAAGTTGAACTCCAGATTTAGACAGTTTAAAATTCAGATGCATTCTGTGGGGATGTTTTATTAAATATTGTAGAATAAATCATTTTTTTTGCTTTGAATTCATGTCTGATTGTGAATAAATGTTATAGTTAGGTTTTCGGTAACCAAGTAGGTTGTAAAATAAAGAAAAGACTAAAAATGTTATATTAGAGGTTAACTAGAAGTTATAAAATTGAAAAAGTAATTATGTTATTTCATTAATTTTATACAAATACATATTTATATGCTCGAATGTTATTTTTTTTGGTTAATAGCCCAGTCAATTTAATAAAAAAAATATGCCGTTTAGATGAGATAATTCCCCAATAAAGTCCTGATGGTTGAACTTGAAAGGGTCGAAGCACAGAGTACACCATCTATTAGGAGACGAAAGCTTTGTCTGTTCCTTTGAAGTCGGACTTACACGATATTGAACGGAAATACGTCGAGGCATTGAAGCATAAACTACCTGATACCCTGAGAAAAGTTACACAAGTATTGATTCGAAGTAAAACCATAACTACACTAAGAAAAATAGTAGTGTTGATGAGCAATTAGATCTATATATTTTTTTCTTCAACTACTACTTTAACTACATGGGAACACCCTATTATTCATCTCATGTGTCTAAGGAGAAGTAGCTCATTTTAAACCTAACCTTAAAATAATACACGGTGAACTGAGGGGAATGAACGGAAGTGACGACTTGACATTGACAGATAAACTAATTAACTCACGCATGTGCACACAAATTTGCGATCACGAAAACTACTTTCTTTCGCCTCTTGTTAGATGGTGTACTCTGTGCTAATACCAATGAAATGGAACGAGAGGCTAACTGAAGACAGATTCCCACCAATGAGACAACACTAACTAGTGCTAAAGATCATTGAAAAATCAGAGAAGGGCAAGGAAAATGATTGAGATTTACAGAGATATAGTTTTAAAAATCATAACGACATAAGAAAAATAGTAGTGTTGATGAACATTCCTCCCAATTAGGTCTATAGAATATTTTTTCTAACTACTAACATGAGAACACCCTTTATTATTTATCTCGTGTGTCTAATGAGAAGTAGCTCATTTTTACCTAACCTTAAAATAAAACACTGTGAACTAAGGGGAATGAACGGAAGTGACGACTTGACATTGACAGATAAAATAATTAATTCACGCATGTGCACTCAAATTTGCGATCACGGAAACTACTTTATTTCGCCTCTTGTTAGATGGTGTACTCTGTGGTCGAAGCCCTACACAGCGTTGCCACAGCTACTCCGTTCGGAGTAGATCTACTCCCATTGCATGTGTTTTACTCCGCTACTCCAAATTATCAAAATCTACTCCGTTTTGTGAGTTTGTCTATCCCGCTCTAATTTTTCTCTGGTTCAGGTAGCAAAACATTTGTCTTCTGGTATGTTCATTCTATAGTGAAATATCATAGAATATTAGGACATGGTGTGTTTTATGGTATGACAAGGCTTCTTATTCTAGTTCAATCATTAGCTGAAAAATGACAATGACATCTGTCAAAACGTACCAATAGGAAGTCTACAATAACAAGGCGCGGGGTTTGAAAGAAACTCTCAAAAAGAAAGCGGCTATTGTTATTACTTGCCTTGCAATAGACCTTTTTAACGGAAGACATCTTGTGGTTGCGGCGACCGTTCTCCACCTATAGATTTATATAGGAACTAATAGAAGCTTACTGTAATATTAAATGGAAACTGTAACTTGGAGCTTGGACAGGTGTACCTAAGATTACGGCAACGTTATATTTCTTCCAGAAAAATAAAAGAATAAATTGTATTTATTCCCTGGACGAGTCCCTAAAAAAAGAAGAAATATACTGTTGCTGTAAGCTTAGGAACAGCTGTCCAAGTCCTAAGTTACAGTTTCCATTTAATATTACAGTTAGCTTCTATTAGTTCCTATATAAATCTATAGGTGGACAACGGTCGCCGCAACCACAAGATGTCTTCCGTTAAAAAGGTCTATTGCTTGCATTGATCTTTGAGCTAGTTTATGGAGTGAACTATATACATGCGATATATTAACAATTTAATAATAATAATTCTAATTCTAATCGTCGTTTTGGGGTACATGTTCTGGTCACAATTGCAGGTTTTTTCGACGAAAATATAATTATGGACAAGTATGTATATCAAAACGAGGTTTCATACAACAAAGAGCTAAGACTGTATTTATATAATACTCAACTATATATTGTTTTTTATTTTTTATTTATTTTATTATGAAGTTTTATTTTTTCTTTCGAAAGTTGTTGATGTATAATACTGGTTTTTCCTGTTCATTTGTTCGTAGTCTTTAACATTTCAATAATAATTTTTGTGATATTTGAATGAAACGAATGGTAATTATAAAGTTAGATAAAACAATATTTTACTTTTACTTTGTATAAAGTTTTTATATGAATTCGTTCTTTTTGGTCTGTTATGTTTTGTGAACTGAGAGTGTGATGTGTTTGTATACATATATTTATCAATTTTGTTCTACTTATGTACATCCTATTTATAACATTATAGAGTTCCATTTATTTTTCTTCCTAAGTTTTGTTGAGATCATAGAATATTGAAGATATGCTTTATTTGGTTTTGATTTTACCTCTATCAATATTTCGAAATTTTGTAGAAAAATATATGAAATATATAACTACTTGACTTCAAAAACCTCTCGGTTTTTTGTTTTACTGCCAAATTTAAGCCAGCTGTCTGTCAGTTACCTGTTAAGTGTCAAATCTACGAAAAAAAAATGTACTCTTCTTCTCTTTTTGGCTGCTATAATTCTACTCCCCTCGAGTCTAATTCTACTCCGATTTTTTTCTCAAATCTACTACGATCTTTTTGTCAGCTGTGGCAACGCTGGCCCTACAGCCTGTCAAACGTGGAAATGTGACAGGTTGTGTACAAGTGAGAAATATAATGTATTTGGAGGAAAATATATAGGCGATCTATACTTTTACTGACTACACTGATCTTGAATCGTCAATATTCCTGTTGAAACTGATTAATTCAACCATATACAAGCTGTAAAGACGCCAGTAGAAAGCAGAACACTAATGAAATCCGTTTTTAGAGTCGGTTCCTCCTCTAGCTTTTCCCTCACTCATAGGAGCTTTTCATTTTTAACAATATACTTATAGTCCGGTCAATTAAGACATCTCTAACAAATTTTGGCAGGTACGTTGGGTAGACCCTGTACATTTTACATTCCTTTCTAGTGCTCATGGAGCTACTATTAATAGCTCCATGCTAGTGCTGTACCTCATTTAAAACCAGGAGGAATAATTTGAATTTAAGTTGGCAATTCTGTAGACCTCTGGTTGGTCAGATTCCGTCCAGTTTCAAACAACACTTTTTGGCATCGACATCAGCCTGAACCAGTATTCTTGAATAAGTGAAGTGAATACTAATGTGAACGGTCCCTTCATGTTTTGACAAAAAAAACGTATTCTCCAGCAATCAGTATGCTCCACCGATGAAAGTAAAATTTACTGTATTTTGACAGTTTACTAAGCAAACGCCGAATCTAACCTAACCGAATGTTACTTTAAAAAAAAGAAGAAGAAATTACCTAACCCCAAAAAAATAAGATCTAAGTTTTTTTTGTCACATTATAACACACATGCGCTTGTTTCACCAGTTCCTTTCACATCACACATCGCTTGATGTTCATCAAGTGAAGAATGATGTGAAAGATCCTTGCATCGAAAATACAAAACTGTCAAGTTTTCACGTGATGTGATCGTGAATCGTGGTCCTTATAATTTCCATTTTTGATAGTTCTGACAGATATAAATTGACTTATTTTTGTCATCGCATCCGCTCTTATTATTTTTTCTTGTTTAAACTCTATTTCGTTGGAACTGTTTCTTTAAAAACATAAGTAAGTAAGCATGTATTGAATTATTGAATATCTGCAATATCCTTCTACTTCGAGTACCAGCTCTTCGCTTAGGATTGTGCTTTTACTCCCATTCAAAACGAATATAAATTGTAATATCGTTGTTGTAAAGTGCAAATTGTAGAATGTTTTCAAAAACTAACTTATTGACTTTCTTTTGTTCTAATATTTCAGTTTGAATTAGAAATTTCAAATACAGAACAGGAAAAAGTTTTAAATTCTGCTTATTGCTTAGGTACATCCACGATACATTTGGAACACGACTGTCGACTGCTTTAGTAACTCCTCATTTAAAAACCAGGAGGAGTAATTTGAATTTAAGTTGGCAATTCTGTAGACCTCTGATTGGTCAGAATCCGCCCAGTTTCACACAACACTTTTTAATAGTGACATCAGCTGATAATTTCCATTTTTGATAGTTCTGACAGATGAATAATAGTATTATTATTAAACGAGCAATTTATGATAGGATAGCCATAATTCACACGTTTGCGTCACGAGCCGCAGGCGAGGGGCGCAAGTCACCCAAGTGAATTATGGCCATAAATTGCGAGTAGAATACTATACTTTGTCCACGACACTTAATTTATTTATTAATAAATAAAAGTCAGTAGCGATTTGGCATATTACTAACCTCAAAATGTTGTGGCAGCTACTTCAAATAATTTGACATATATAGAGATGGGCGATACTGTAGAAAGTATCAATACAACGTACCGTTATAAATATATTGTTTTGAAATACTTAATATTAGAAAATATCGTTATGAAAAGTATCAATACTAAAAATTACAATATTTTATAGATACGATATATGTCAGAAACAAATTTCCTGAACAAAATACACAGATTTAATAGTTTATTTCATATTGTACCCCCATCTCTAGTCGGGAATTATTAACCATAATACACTACAGTGTATTATGAAACATAATGCACGACAGTTGATAAATGGGTACCATATACCTTTAGTTAGGAGGTAAAATATTGACTTATTATTAGGTGGTCGTGGAGAAACTTAATTTTTTCATCACATCCGCTCTTGTTATTTTATTATACCGAGGTAGAGGAACAAAATACAGTGCAGAAAATATTGGTGGAATACCAGGACTTTTAAAAAATTGTGATGAGTGAATTAAAAATGCTGTTTGAAGAACAAAAATCTATCTATATTGGACAAAATTTTGCAAGCTTTGAATCAAATTAAATTCATTTGTGTAATCCTTTGAAGAATCAAATGTATTATATTTCTACACATTTGGAAAAATATCGTCAAATGTAGAGCATGACAATATCTGTCTATAGAAGTTATAAGCTATCGAAGATTTGGAACAATATAGAAAAGAACGGGTTTTGTTAGAAAATTGGTTTTTGAAGGCAAAAAAAGGAAGAATACCATGAAGAGAGTATCTCACAAGTATTCGAAAACTGAAAGTATATTGAAACATAAAATATTCCTAAAAATTGACTTCCCTTTTATTGCATTCAGTTATTTGCTAATTAAAAACAACCATATTAGAATTATGTTATAATCTTTCAGTTTGAATTAAAAATTTCAAATACGAAACAGGGAAAGGCTTTACATGTAACAGAATTTCTTCATCAATCAAGGCATATTTAATAGATTTGGAACACGACTGTTGACCACTTTTTCGGAACACACCCTTCAGTAACTAATCTGGTAACTTTTAGTGGTGTGGGTAAGGCTTTTCCAATTACTCTTCCTGGTTATTAAATGAACTATAATCTAGTACCTTTTAGTGGTGTGAGGAAGGCCTTTTAAATTACTCCTGGTTTTTAAATGAACTATAGCTAAACCCAAAATTGGCTTAGTAGGTATAGCGAGAAAATTTTTAATACCGTGGGGACTCCTTATGTGCCGATAGAAGTGTTTTTAGTTATATTAATATATACGGGGTGGATCGAAAAAGTATCTTTAAGTAGATGTCAACTATAAATTACGAGTGGAAATGTGGATGTTTCTTCTGGTGTTTATAGTTGTTGGGAGGAAAGAAAGGAAGGAATAATTGTAATGAAAAAATACTTTTATTTTAAAATATAAAGACGAACTGAAACAAATTAATTAAGGTGTCGAACCGCTGTGCCGTTTTCCAATTCATTTTAACTATTAGGTAATCATAGTACAAATGATTAACACAAGTAACAAAGTAGTACTAACCGACTCGATAATTATTATTATGTAAAAAGTGTACAAAAATTCCTAAATAGAAGAAAATACTCAAGGTTTTTTCTTTGGCGTTATCAAATTTGAAGCTTTAGCCGAATCGATACCCAAAGCCGAAGATAACAACCTTACCACGCTCTTCACGTCTGGATTATCCGATTCTAAAATAAAATAAAACAATAGTACCAACTTCAACCGGGAAATAAACAAAACTCACCATCAGTCGTAATATCTTTTTCTAATTTTAATTTTTCCTT
>CAJUYI010007955.1:0-11501 GCA_910591695.1 Galerucella pusilla
AAGTTGTTTTTTAAAAATAAAGTTTTTTGAGAAAGAAACTTAAGTCGCGTTTCGCTAACACAGTAGCTTTATCAAACGAATGGAGGTATAATGAGAAACTTTCTATTTATACAGTGCCTTAATACTAAATTATACGGATATTTAACAATAAAATTATAAACTATTTACATGGAAATGAAATGAATTTGTCCAAATATGGGATTAACTAAAGTATTTAACAAGTTTACCTGGAAACGCATTCACAACCATCCTACAGGTATCTTTCTAGGTAAAAAGGTTTATTAATGGAGAATTGTTAATATCAAGTTGAATTTTTATTTTTTTATTTATCTCTAGGGCTTCTAAAAGATTTAATTTTAAGGATTTAGTTTCTATATGCAAAATTTCAAAATTTGAATCGAAAGAGTGTTGGTTTGCTAATAAATGATTTGAATAGTTGGATTCTAATTTTTGATTGTCATAACTACGTTTGTGTTCTGAAATTCTAGTTTTAAAATTCCTAAAAGTTCTACCTATATAAATTTTATCACAGTCGTCATTACCACATTTTAATTTATAAACTCCTGATTTATTTAGTTTTGAAGATTTGGATTTGTTGTTTTTAATGAATTTGGATAAATTGTTGTCGGTTTTGAAGCAAATATTCAAGTCTAAAGTTTCTAAAAATGATTTTATTTTTAAGGATGGTATTCTAAAGTAAGTTAAGCTTAAGTTTAAATCCTTGAATAATGAAAAAAAGATTTCAAGTCAATTTATTTTTTGATTTATGTAAGAATGTATGTATTTCTTTTTCAAGTACAAACATGTTAGAAACATCATTTGATAGATATTTTATTCTCAAAGGGCATATAAATCACACCATCATAGCCTAAACAAAAATTAACTCTTAGTGATTGTTTATGTTAACATAATAAAGATAAGAGTGTAGGTACAGCTATGGCATCTGCCTTCAGAAAAAATTTTTATTTTCTCTCATCTTTAAATAGTGCATTAGGTACCTAGTGAATACATCAGTTTTGAATTATTGTGTCTTTTGTGGTTGTACTTATCCTTTTATTAATTAGGTGAGTAAAATAATTTGAGAATGGGTACTGCTACTATTAATTGTTTTTGACGTACATACAGAAAATGGGAGAACACAGAGTTTTCAAAAGCCAGTTGGAAGAGTTGATTGAATAGCAATCACAATTATAGTAGTTGTAGTTGAGTTGATTGATTATTAAATCAAGCTTTCCTAATAGAAATAGAAGGTAAGTAATAAATTATAACATTTTGTCAATAATAAACAAGTTTTATTTGTACAAATAGTAATTTAGTGGGCTTACTAACTGCCCTCAGAAAAGTGGTCACACCTACCTTAATATTTTAATAACAATTATTACTAAATACGTAAAAACAAGTAATAACTATTATCTCTTGCATTACTAAGTACAAATAAAAACTAACTTTTCTGAGGGTAGTTAGTAAGCCCATTAAATTACTATTTGTACAAATGAAACATGTTTATTATTGACAAAATGTTATAATTTATGACTCACCTTCTATTTCTATTGAGAAAACTTGATTTAATTATCAAGCAATCCAACTACAACTACTATAATTGTGATTGCTATTCAACAGTTGCAATCGCGTTGTAATTGCTAAAAAATTGCTTAAAGAATACGTATTTTTTCTACGACCGTGCGTTTTAATCCACTTTCCCGCACGCATTTTATTTTTGAAAGTGTCAAAGTAAAATTATGCAAAATTTGACCTTACTAGATAGTTTTTTACTTCGGAAGTTATAACTATTGTTACAACAGGTGAATAAATAGTCCATCAAATAAAATCAACATATTGTTTTCTAGCTTTTTGTTGCATTTTTAATTTTCTGAAAATATAAATTAATGAATATATTTTGTTATAACCCTGTACATTCTTTAAAGTAGTGTAACAAAACAACTATCAATCACCCGGTTTGATATAAGAAAAATATATCAAATAAAATTATTTCATCTACAAATGACTTGAAACCGTTGTCGTCACCTTCATGGTCATCTTATGTGACCTACAACCGATGTCATCTTCATCGACGTCATTTACTTACCAGTTAACACAAATAACTCCACTGGACCGGAAATTTTAAGTAGTTTACTAAATGCAACAAATTTTGTTTTTAATATTAATATTAATAATAATCAATAGTTTTTGGTATTTAAATGCCAATGCATAAGTAACATTGTTCCATCCATTATCTGTGAAGCATTCTAAAAATCGTTTCTTCCATTCTAACCAACCAGCATTTACTGTTAATCTAATGAGTGTAGAAGAGTGCCAATTTAAACTTGGTTTATCCAAAAATAATTTCAATAATTCAATTTTATCCTCACTTTTATCTATTTCAAATCTAGAGCATTCTTTTTCAAAGCTTTCCAATCTCCAAATTGTAAATTTCCATCTTCATCTAGGTATGTCTCCTCTAATTCCTTCGTCATTGTAATCCACACTTTTCTTATCTGATTCCTTCTCTTTAATGAATTAGTTAGTTTTTTGTAATTGTTTGTTCTTCTCAATTCTACATGATCTCCTATAGATCTAAATTCTTCTGGCAATACATATCTTTTTCCATCCTCAGTACAAATTGAGGTTACGGCAATTACATTTTGTTTCAGCATCTTTTGGTGAAGATACTACCATAAATTCAAACTGTAATTTCGACATAATAAACAAAATTGTTGTTTTATAAAGGATATTAAATCTTCTTGTTGATAACACTAACCAGTTTTGTTTCTCTGTAATACGAAAGAAACAACAATTAAAGTTTATTATTATCACCCTTTTCTTCTCTTAATTAAAAATCTCAAAATTTATTTAACTATTCATTGATTGACGTATCGACGTCTTATTCTCGAAACTTCAAAATTTGCAAGTCGTCTTCTCTATGGTTTCATCTGGTGGGGTTAATATGAAGCGCGACAAATTTTAATGAAGAAAGTATTTTCTTTACATATGTATGTTGAAATGAAATATCTCTTAAAAATGGAATGATATACTTTTTTGTATATACGGTCGTAGAAAAAATAATGTTCCTAACTCATGCGCAAAGTGTCTCTCCCGCCCTTGACCGCTTGCCCGAACTCCGCTCCGCGTCGTTCGGGTCAACTGCAATCACTTTCCGCACTTGTTAGGAAAATAACTATTTCACATGAACAGCTCAAAAATGCACTTTTTTAGTTAACCAATTGCTCACTAGAGGCAGTTAACAAATAAATTGCCATCGCGGTCGCAGTTGCTTCTTCGAGAATACGAAACCCGCGTTTGACAGCGACAAGTGCGCAATTATCGGCAGTCGCAAGTTACAGAATAGGCCTGCCGGTTAGAACCTGGGTTTTTTGTTTTTTTCTTAGTTTTTTATTTCTTATTTTCTGATATTTTTATACATAGTTACACTTTGATCCACCGGGTTTGGGCCTGGGTTTTCTTGTTTTTTTTTTTAGTTTTCGATTTCTTATATCCTGATATTTACATATTTACTTCAATATTGTTATGTTACTACTAAATTTGACAACGTTGCCACCTATCGTTCATCTTGGAAAGCCATGCTGCGTGACCCCATAGACGCTATACCTCTATATACACTAGCATGGATATTATTTCTAGATTAATAATAATAAATAAATGTTTAATTGAAATTGTTCACGAATAGTTCTCAACTATCGTTATGTAATATTACTAATTTTAATCCACTTCAAAAGGTGTAACATCTGTACAATGGAAAGGAAAAAAATATCGAAGTGATAACTTGATAAATTACAATTTATCTAACACAGAAATCAAGAGACTAATTGTCTCTATCCAATTAAACTTTGTAAAGTCGATCAATCTACAATATAAATTCGTGGAATATAATAAACATGCGATTGTATCTCTACTAATGACGCATATTGCCCTGATCTTGAAATAATGATAAGATTCAGACAGGAGATAGTTTGTAATTAAAAAAATGATAGCGTAGCTACTCGCATAAATATTAATTCAATATCAGCAAAGGATTGTTATCTACAATTTTTTTTTGTGAATTAGCAATAATAAAACATGATATTTCTTATTTAAATATAAATTAAATTTAAAAAAACAATGGTGGATGAATAAAATGAACACCGTGGAGCCATCGCGTTTACCTGTGCGCGTCCTGTTTGTATTATACCTTCTATCCTCTTCATAACTGCCAATAATGATATCAACCACTCGAAAAAAATTTGCAAATCTACCTCATAATCATTTTCCTAAACAATCAAAAATCTCGTATCAATTTTCTACATCATTAGTTACGGCTATAAACAACAAACTATACTCATCATGCTTTGCAATTACCAAATTATCATCCTTAAGGTCGATATCATCATTGTAATCTATCCTGACAAACACAATTACTGTTACTAACGAAACAAATGATAGAATAGGTAAACAAGTGTTATATAGTAAAGGAGACTGAGATCTAAAACTCATGGTTATCGGATAAATATAAAATACAATGGTCGTGCTCGTTAGGTCACTTTTTTTTAACGAGCCTCCCCTTCGCCGGCACCACCCCAGCCTTCTGGGCTTATTGTTTATACCCCTAGTGTTCTGACTACAGCCTCTTCAGCCAATTTGTTCCCTGTATTAGCTCATACAGGTTCTTTGCTGGTTGGTTGTAGAAGGCTTCTGGAGTCATTTGATTTGGGGCCATATTGTTTCTGCCTCCTGTGGTCCAGCGTCTCACAGTTGCATAATATATGCAGAGCTGTTTCGGTGTTCTTTTTGCATCTTCTGCATGTAAGGTCTCCGTTATACAGACCTATTTTGTTCAGGTGTTTCTTTGTGGGAAACTGTCCCGTCAGAAGCTCCGTTATGGTGCCTAGTTGGTTCCTGCTCATTGAGAGCAGTTCTTTCGCTTTTCATGAATTTCTTCCCATGTATTTGCCTGGGCGTATTCTTCCAGTGTTTATTGTGTTGTTCTTTTACCCACCCTTTTAACCATGACCTAGTTTAGCATCTCGGTAATGCCCACAGCTGGTTCGGGTCTGTTCATCAGAGTTGACGATCCTGCTCTTGCGAGTTCGTAAGTTTTTTCATTGCCAGCGATTCCTTTGTGAGCTGGGACCCACTCAAGTCCGAATCGCCAGTCTTCTAAGTTCTTCGCCGCATTCCCATACCAGCCAAGATGTTACCTTAGAGCTCTGAAGTGCTTTAAGGACAACTTGACTGTCACTGTAGATCCTGATCTGCCAGTTGTTGTAGACTCTTATGTTATATGCCCTTGCACATGCATGCACCTCTGCTTGAAATACCGAGGCGTGTTTTCCAAGCGAGACGATTCCTTCATATTTACTCGACTTGCTGTATAGGTCAATCTTTACTAGCGAAGAAATGTCTTCACTACCTTTAATCACCTTCAAAAGACAGTGGTAATGTGAAAACTTGTGACACATATTCCATGTAGGGATTTTATTCCCTGATCTGAAAAGTTCCTAACATCCAAACAATAATTTTTTTCTCGGATAGCCAAGCAGGTTTAAGAGTAGGTTATCTCTCACTGCGAAACGTTGAAACAACTTGGTATTTTTTCTGTTTCTAGTCTTAGTGACCAGGTCGGAAACTGTCTTCAGATTTCTCTTACTCAGTTTCAACTGCCTGACTGAGAGTTCCTTGTGTACGCTGTTCAGTATACTCTCTTTGTATGGAGGTGACCTTGTGTCTACCTCCATTTGAATAGAGGAGTTCAGTCTAAGGTCAGTGTGGCCAACAAAAAGTGGTTTTTCTTACAAGAATGACAGTTAATGTCTACCCCTTAAAACAAGATTTTTGCATGTTTTTTATCATTGCGAACATCTATATTGCTTTATTAAAATAATGAATACACCCCCGAAGCGTAAATCTTGGAATTTAAAATGACTTTTTAGCTGAATACACAGTACATCGGTGGCCAAAAATTCTAGGAACTCTTGGCAAGTCACCATTTCACTTCTGTTATTCTGTCACAGACTGTCACTGATTATGTCAAACGTCAGTTATATTTATTTTTGTTGATATTCGTTTAATTGTGTATGTCCATTTCGCTTAGATTTTTATAGCATTTCTAGTTGTATCTCTATTCTTCTAATTACTTTTTCCACTGACATCTGACATAACTAGTGACAGATAACAGAGATGAAATGGTGTCACGCCAAGATTTCCTAGAATTTTTGGCCACCGATGTGCTGTGTATTCAGCTAAAAAGTCATTTTAAACTCCAAGATTCACGCTTTGGGGGTGTATTCATTATTTTAATAAAGCAATATATATGTTCGCAATGATAAAAAACATGCAAAAATCTTATGTTTTGAGTGGTAGACATTAACTGTCATTCTTGTCAGAAAAACCACTTTTTGTTGGCCATACTGACCTTAGACCTTAGAACATAAAGTAGTAAGGAAGGATCGTTACGCCAAGGACAGTTAACCGGGATGGTTATCCAAAATGGCCGCCGCAGAATAGAATATATCAGTAGCGACGTACCCAATTTTAATTGGAATAAAACTATTTCTATAAAATGGAATTAATATTTTCAATAACTTAAAATTTAGTAGAATAGAAAATATTGTAAGTAACAAGTGTATTATAAAATGATATAAAAGCTAGAAGCTTTTCATATAATAATGATATGCTGAAAATAAATTTGATATATTTGTTTATAAACTAAAAAATCAAAATGATACGCCCATGTCATGTCATATCATGTCAAGTGAAAATTTAGGTTAGGAACAACTATGTGTATTTTTTGAAATTTTTAACATAGAGACCAATATTCACATCTGTAGATTATAATTATTATAATAATATGTGCTCACCGATGAAAAGTAATTTTCATATAACATAAAAACCAACTTTTAAACAGCGACCAAACAAACGAGTCATAAAATGGTTATCCAAAATGGCCGACTTTGTCTCTTTTATTTATTATGGGAGATGTAGCACACGCTCCTTCCTTACTACTTTATGTTCTAAGCCTTAGACTGAACTCCTCTATTGCTGTCAATTATCTAGCCATGTGTCCACACACATACTAGAATCGGATTTAACTATCCAAAGGACTGGGACTGAAAAACATCATATCCCAAGCTCCTAGCTGAATCCGGTACTTCTGGAGACACTGTGTTATATATCCTTTACAGTATTTTACCAATCTAGACCAAGTTTTATTCTTGCTGATAGCTTCGAGCAGATTCTGGGCTATCAGAGAAAGTCTAAGAATTGCCTTCGCCCTTACAAAAACTTCCAAATGAGAAAGTTCAATACGGGCTTCCATTGATGCCGTTTCCGTGCTATTCATTGCTTCGGTAATACCAGACTAGTATTTCTTAGGTGATCTTTGGCCAGTGAACCACCTCAGGTCGTATTCCCCAGGTTTTGCCCATAACTCTTCTGCTATAATTCATGGAATTTGGTCCTAGGTTTCTGGTAATTAGTTGAGAGTGAAATAATCTCACGACAGCCATCATGAATTAAATTACAATAGTTGCACTAAAGTCCCAACATCTGCAATGCCAGAAAAGCCTATTTTGTCCAGGTGAGTCTTCCAATTAAGATTGGAATCAAGGGTCACTTCCAGATATTTTTAGTTTTTCTCCGAACAGCCGTGCTAAACCCAAAGTAGGTTCGTTCTCAAGAGAAAGGGCTCGAAAATAAAAGCGAGTGCATTTTGAATGACCTGTCTGTCTGTCAAAACTGACGTATACCTTCACGAAACTCCCTATTTTTATTTTCTGTTCAAAACAAATTGATGGTGGAAAAAAAAGTGTCATCAATATTAGTAATGGAAGGACTTAAAGAGTTGTTCCAAATCGACGTAAGTAAAATTAAGATAGCGGGATATCACGCACTCGAAGATTTATAGGGTTATGAGGTATTTGCTGTGGAATATATAAATCAGTGGGTAAAGAAGAGAGTGTAAGAACCGGCAGAGCGTGATTCACATTACCGACCCTGCAAAGCGTGATATAGGAAGGAACGTAATCATTTTTGCTGTGCCATTGTGATATGATATATAAGCATTTTATCTGATTGAGTGTTATCAGTAGAAAGAGAGAGCTCGTGAGGTGTTATAACGAATATTTTCTGGTGGCGCGCTTCGTTTTAGATTAAGACACGAGTGCGATAGAGACGACAATAACTTTTTCTGGCTCTTGATGAATATGTATAGTTGCCGTTTTTCGGTTAGACGAACTGTATCTATCTCTCTTTGGATATAAATTTGTTAAATGCAATTTATCTTTGTCACGAGATTAAACTTCAGTTTTATCCACTTCTATTGAAATGTTCTTTTTTTATCTATCTAGTGTGTGTGTATTTTAGGAAGATAACGTGCTTTGGGGCAGTTGGGTTTTTTTATTTTATATAAAGCAGGTCCTATTTTTAAATTTTAATTAATATTAAGGTGATTAATGTTTTAGAATCCATGAAAAACGACGAAATTCTTGAAATCAAGAGAGAGAAAAACGGAAAACGATGGAAAATTATGAAAATAGGCAAGACAATAGGGACAAATACAAGTAATTAGCAATACGGCTGATTTTTTTTCATAAGGTAGCTTGAAGTATGTAGATTAATATAAAAAAAAGTTTACCAGTCTATCGATTTCCCAAATTAGAAAAAAAAATCGAAAAACTTTTTTTTTCAAAATTTTTCAATATTTCGCGCTGGAGCAAGGTAGAGAAAAATGAAAAATACCACCGTGTAGGGGGAGTGTTTTGCAACAAAAAAGGTTACTCGCGTTTCTTTCGTCTGAGCAATGGTTTGTTCGGAAAAAATTCTGTAAACTAAATTGTGTTCGGCATCCGCGCGACTCTGTTTTCTGAAGCGTGGCGGAGTACATTATAAACTATTGTACAGTTATAATGTAAATATAAATAATTGTAATACGGCGTTTTGCAGAGGAAAGTGTCGGCTTTTAGATGGCATTTTTTTGTCATAGCACATAATCATTTTTAGCAAATCACTTATATACAGTGTGAAAACCACTTATGGAATAAAATTATTTATGTCATTATTTTAGAAAATTATAAAAAATGCCGAGACACGTCGACTTTTGAATTGAGTTGTGCGTTATGTAAACATAAATTTGAATGTACAGGGTGATTCACGCAAGTATGCCATAGTCGGTGTTTTTTTAATGAAACACCCTGTATATTCGCATATTTTTTAAATCCTCTCAATGAACCGATTACAACAAACTAAATAATGTATGGTCAATTATGAATTATACAAGGTGAAATTTTAAAATTAATAATTTATTACACTTGAAATATTGGTACTTTTTTAAATTAGCTAAATATGGATTTATCAAAAATCTAAACTAACTAATTATTAGACGTATTTGTATATTAAACAAAACCTGCTACGCCCATAAATTTTATCATTAATACCTAAAAATTGCCTAAAAACGTCAATAATTAGACAAAATCGGTAAATAATGTGGATTGTTTTAAATCGGTAAATAATATGGATTGTTTTCTATTCTGTAAGTTGTTGATGTGTTGACAGTTTATACTGAAAAAGTAAAACACTCTTTCCTTGTCGACATAACAATGAAATATTTAACTGAGACTCACCGAATTGAGATTTTAATGATGATCGGATACGGGGATAACTGCAGAAGTCAAGTTGAAGTGGCAAACTTATTTAATCACAGGTATCCCGAATTGCCTAATATTTCACAAAGTACTGTGTCTAAAATTCATGCACAATTCAGAGAACTTGGACATGTCAAACCATTGAAAAGAAAACCACACTTCGTTGAAGATGGTGTGAAAGTGGATATTTTGTTGAGTGTCGAAGAGAATCCAACTTCAAGTACACGTCAAATTGCCGGTGAAAATAATGTTAGTCATACAACTGTTTTAAGATGTCTTCATAAAGGAAAACTTTTTTCCTACAAATAAACTTTTGTGCAGGAGTTAACAGAAGACGATCCAGATCGTAGAATGGATTTCTGGGAAAGATTGATGAATAAGCTGAACAGAAATGAGATAACTCTTGGTACCATCCTTTTTTCTCACGAATCAACATTCACATTGAATGGAGAGGTGAACCGACAGAACTGTAGATATTGGTCAGCAGAGAATCCTTATTGGATGCGTGAGACACATACTCAGTACCCTCAATAGGTGAACGTTTGGGCCGGTATCATAGGCGACCATATTATTGGTCCTATATTTATAGACGGAAATTTGACAGCTGAAAAATATTTAAATATGCTTAGAAATGAAATTATTCTTGCGTTGGCAAACTTATATCCCAACGCAATAGATCCTAGCTCACCGAATGAAAATGTTTGGTTGCAGCAAAAAAACTTTAAACAAAGTTAAGGAGGAGTTCTATAGGAGGATGTTCCAACAACTAGGTGGAGAACATATTGAGCATTTATTTTATGTATTGAAATCAAATACATCAGGTATTTTATGTATGTGTTTAATAACTGTAAAAATAAAAACTTCACTTATGTAATATAAAGATTAATATTCAACGAACAAAATGTATAAAAGATGATTAATATACCTATAATTTTGAGATATCATTTTTTTCATACCTCATTCCAATAAAAATTTGTTAAAATTAATCTATCACCTTTTATTTATTATTTACAACCTTAACTCTCACCAAAGATTGGAAAAAAATTCTGATTGAATATTTATATTTTTTTCCGCCGTGCAGCAGAGTCGCGCGGATGCGGAACACATACTTAGTTTACCGAATTTTTCACGGACAAACCATTGATCGGACGAGAAAAACGCAGGAGACCTTTTTTATTGCAAAACACTCTTCCTACACGGTGGTATTTTTCATTCTTCTCCACCTTTCTCCCAGCGTGAAATATTGAAAATTAAATAGCGGATGAACTAGCAAAGAGGGGGACTGAAATACCTTTCTGGGGGCCTGAACCCTTTTGCGGAATCAGCTCCAATGTAATATTGGAAGAAATAGGTAAAGCAGAAACCTCCATCCACATACTTTCCAACTGCACAGCACTTCAGAATCCTAGAGCACAGCACCTGGGAGATTACTGGATAGAAGAAGAACATTTACCTAAATTGAAGCCTGTAGACATCCTAAAATTCCTCCGGGAAATAGGACTAGAGGAGCTACCTGAGACCCTCCTCAGAAACTAAGTACCTAGCAGTGAGGGTCACAATAGATCTTCTAGGTCTCAGTGAATGTCACCAAAAGAAAAAATACAAATACAATCGGACAAGGCATAAGGCTTTGACCGATATTGATGTTCAGGGTTCTCCTTATGTAAAACAAAGTCTACTAAACTATTAACCAACTTATAAATATGAAAATATCCAACCGGTAGCCCTTCCAAACAAGATTATACAAATCCACGCCGTCAAACACGTCAAATATTTTTTTTTTCCAAATTCGATAAGTATGATGAACAACTTCAATTAACATAGACAAATATTTTTAATCTTAAGAACTACCCGTCACACGCATCTTGA
>CAJUYI010007956.1:0-11498 GCA_910591695.1 Galerucella pusilla
GGTAGCTGGAACGCTACCGAAACGTCGAAATAAAAAATAAAAAACATTATTGTGGTTTGATTCCCAAAAGAATAAGAAAAAAGAATAAGTAATGCCACAAGGAACTTACAGAAGATAACAAGAAGGCTGTATTGTATTTACTAGAATGGATCAATAAAAATGTTTTCTGACAGCCAGGATGCAATAAATGCATCTGTTGGAACACAGAATTTCATGGACCGACGCTATTGACTGGGAATACCTTCAGAGCTAAGCAAAGCAAAGGCAAAGCAAGGATCTACACAAATTATCAATTTCTTTATTGGGAAGATCGGGATACAAATGACGATAATATCGCCAGTGCTCTCAAAATTTTGTTTCTTGTGCTTGTATGACGAATGCCAAATGTCAGGATATGATATTTTCGAGAAATTTTAGTTTTTAAGTTTTTATTGTGTAACTGGTACGTTTAGGGAGCTTAGAGCCTCTACACGGCCTCGTTGAAAGTGTTTACTCAACTGTCAGATCCGGAAAATGTCTTGGAAATCATATTTCCCATACTCTTGTTGGAAGTAAAAAAAAACGTGAACACTTATCCAATCTTTTCGACCTAAGTGCAGGGACGCATTCCATCGGTATTGAGGATGTGATGATTGATATTCGATAAATATGATTGCTCGGCTAAAATGCTACTGAAATTCATGTTCATTTTCACACTGAAAAAAAACACATTTTGGGAAAAATAAAGAGGACAATTTATTTATTCTTTGAATAGATGAGGCTTTTTCTTGATGTAGATCCATAGTAAGTTATGAAATCAAACAATTTTATTTTGTTAAATCTACATTGTATTTAAACATAAAGTGACGCGTTTCGCTAACACAGTAGCTTTATCAAACGAATTCGTCATCAAAATAACCTCCTTGATGTGTTACTCGAAAGTAAAGTAGGTACCTTTAAATTTGACAATAACGAAAAATGTTACGAAAAAAAGTTGGATATGTCGAAGCATTAGTACAATTAAGTAAAAATTAAATTTGTTCGTTTCTAACATTAATATGATGTTAATTTTATAACTTGGTGTTTGAAGGTATTTTTATTCAAAATAAATGAATATGCAATTAAATGCAAGATTATTAAAAAAATGTAAAACCTAAAAGATTATCATGTGTTTCGTAATCACAAAATAAAAACAGTAAAAAATAAAATAATCTGAAGTTTCAATTTAAATGAATGTAATTACATATTTTATCGTAGTTTTTAATTCTGATCAACTTTTTTTAGTAACATTTTTCGATATTGTCAAATTTAAAGGTACTTTAGTCTTGAGTGAAACTAATATTTTTTGACAAACCTCGTATACGACTAAAAAATTTGATATTTGATGAGGTTTTAGATAACGCAAAGCTTTTTATGATGAATAACTTTCCTAGAATTAATTATAAAAAAGTTTTCCATATGAATCCAACTTAGGGGGACATAATATTGTATAAAAATTGACATTTTTTTGTCGCTTCACTCTAAATTTTATTAATTTTTTCTTTCTATTTACCTCTCGAAATAAACAATCAAAAATCTATTTATTATTAATAAAGTTCACTCGTCTGTAATATTTTATTTTTTTACATTATTGCATCTTAGTAAACATATCGCCTGATATCATCTAACCAAAATATCCACACATTACATAATAAATAACCCTCCCTCGCCTCGCTCTGTACATCAAAAGGTTCTTTCGACAAAAGCAATCTCACCTATTGAAAAATCACATCTATTTCAATCGAAAACCTGCAAACGCTGTCTTTACATTTTATCGGAAATGAGATCTGACATTTGTTTACATACACATAACACACCAAACCCTGGTATAGTTGTGACTAAAAAAAATTGCTTCAACCACCACCGATACAGTGCCGTACCAAATTCACACACTATTAATAAATCAAAAAGAAAAACTTCAATAATAAAGATCGTCTAAAAAATCTACCCAGATTTTTTGTTGTAGGTACCTAGAGTTTGCCCCACTGAAACGCATTTTATTCTACATTGTTATGCTGGTGGGATGATATTTAAATTTTCGTGTGACCCCTGTTGAAAAATCAACATATGAACGTCTTTGAAATCGATTTTTTTTTATTCTAATGAAAAATTTAAAAGTCTGACTGGTTTCTACCATTTTACCTCCTGCATATTATTAATTCCATATTCTTACTTATAATATTGGTTTATTTAATTTTTTATGTTGGAAATAATTTTTCTGCCCTCCAAAATGTTCCAAAAATTAACAATCTTATCTATCTCTCAACGCTCCTTGATTGTTCTTTTCAGATACTTAACCCTTTTTTGAAAATTTAAAAATATCAATTGTTTTATACAAAATTTGACGTTAACATTATGAATTTGACTTTATCTTCTTTTTTCTAAATAATGCAGGTATTTATTTTTTATACTGACCCTTTTATATATAAAGGGAAACTTTTATTCTAAAATTCCATATCTATATAGTATAATATTTACTGGCAAGTATTTTGCTTGTATATTAATTTATAATAGTAAATATGATATAAAAAATTACTAATAATAGAAAACAAACCAGTTTCCATTGGAAATTACTCCCAAATTTTAAAATAAAATTCAAATTTCAATGCACTTTCCGACCACAACCCGAGGATTTCCGAACGCTACCGATGATACGTGTGATGTCATATCTCTTGTGTTTACTTATGTCAATATGGCCGGTATTGCATTAGGTTATGTGTGTTTGTCTGTTTATATTGTATTTTAATCAACTATTAATTGCTTCATCGACGTAAAAATATCATTTATATGTTTGTTTGAGACCATTACGTGTTTGTGTATGCTTTTTTTTATTTCTAAAAGTCAACGTTAAGTGGAAAGTGGACATAAATATTCGATATTTCCGAGGATATTTTAAAACTTTTGGAAGAATATATTTTATTAACTAGTTCAGTGTTCAGTGACGATTCTTTCATATTTTGTGAGTAAAGATATGGCTAGCAAAGGTTTTGTAAAAGCACAAACTGATAACTTGCCCAAAGTAGACTCATTTATGCTGCTTGAATTTATGAAGTCAAACAGCTGCTTTAATGCAGAGGAAATAAGAGGAGTTAAAGGATTATCGGAAGTACGATTTAAACTATGTTTTATTTATATAATATATACCAACCATATTTAGATGTGTGGTCGTAAGAAAATGATGTTTTTATGGTTGATTCCTAGACATATAGGTACATAACCTCAAACTATTTAAGAATAAAAATTACCAGCATAGAAGTAGGTACTTACATTAAAATGGTCTTCACAAACAAAAGTAATGCCCTTCTCTTAAGTGTATTTTTGCTTGCGCCACCAGGTAAAGTAACAAATATTTTGTCTGGAGTTTTAATAGACGTTGATTTACACACGGGAACAATGCAATACTTGGAATACAAAGTTTTTTTTCGGCTCTATCCATTTTTAAAGCTTTCAGAAACAAATTAGGTCACAATGACTCAGAGCGTGATACACGAATAAGTACGTAAACAAATGACGTCACACCATGGGGCAGCCATCTTTATGACGTAAAGCGCGTTTTGGCGGACTTTAAAATTTTATGATTTTTAAAGTCGTAAAGTTTATATTTTTTTTTTAAATAGGCATGTAAGGTGTTAGGAGACCTGATAAAACGTCAATTCCCACCAATAGCAAAATTTATGCTCGTACCCTATTGACAGTTTTGTACAGGAATCGCTATGTCGCATCTTATAAAGAACTCATAGTGTATGCTGATATTTGATTATATAATTTACGTTAGAAAAATCACTACCTACACCACTGTTTTGCACACTCTTCGAACCCACAATCACGTCTCATTAAAGTAATTGACGAGAAAGATGGCGTGACTGTTTTGACAGAATAATAAATCGGATTGATCAGATTGTATTTCACTGATTTGAATCCGAACGATTTTTCTTTTGTGCTTTCGAACAGAAAGAAAGGGGTAGGTGTACTACCTACTGCCTATTCTATTCATTTTTTATGATTTTCTTTTAAACAGATTAGATTTCTTTAGTCAGGACAACTGTCTTTGAAAAAATAGGAGCTTGGATTCATTATTTTATTTATCCCAAATTACTTTTACCTATTTATTCCGTAAAAAAATACAGTGGGTACGACTATGCTTATTTAAATGGGTAAAAAAATGTATGCATGTCCAACTTCTCATGTACGTTTGGAATCCATTTTGTGTGTTTGCGAATTATTTAATAAAGGAACGTAATGGAGGTAAAGGATGTAGAGAATTGAAAAAAAAAATAATATAACACAATTTAGACCAATAAAGTGACTTTCCGGTTATTTGTTTAAAGGATATTATTTAAAATAAGATGGGTGGTACAGTTTGACATCTGTGGGAGCATACAACAAACTCTTTTACGAGGGTTGTCTTTTATATTTTGCATATAGAGCTAGAAAATAAAAGAACATAACTTTTAAACCAACTTATGTATATTAAGGGGACATTCACTGAGAGCTAAAAGAACTATATTGTATGCCCCCTTACTCCTACTTACTTTCTGAGGACAGCCTCAGAGATTAGCGGCTTTTATAGTCCTATTTTTCGTAGGAATTTTAGGATATCTGCAGGCTCTAGCTTAGGTAAATGTCTCTCGTCAATCCAGTAATCTCCTAGTGTTGTCAGGGCCGGATTTAATCTCATTCCGCCCCTGGGCACTGAAGAAAATGCCGCCCCATCTAATAACTGAAATTCATAATTTTGATACCTTTCCAAATTTTGCAGACCTAAAAAATTTGCCGCCCTGTGCACTAGCCTCGACTGCCCCTAGTGTAAATACACCACTGGGTGTTGTGACCCAGGGTGGAGGTTTCTTCTTCCTCCACTATTACGAGCTTTTTCAGGCGACAATGACTTTGACTTCAATTATTGATCTCAACTGGTTGTAGTCTCCCAGAAGCATCTTTTATTGTCTAAGCCTTATACATGATATTTTCAATTTACAGATCTTCTCTTTTCTTTGGCTTTGCCTATTTCTTCCAATATTACATTGGAGCTGATACCCCAAAAGGATGTTTCAGTACCCCTCTTGATTGCCAAATGTCACAAAATATTACAAAATGTATAATACTCAAAATAGTAGAAAAATTAGTGAATCATCTGGTGAGCTTTCTTCCTTACTACATCCAGCTCAATGACAAATGAAAGAATAGGAAAACGCTGTCCATAGGTTTCTTCTACATCTTCTTCTTCTTCATCAATTGTTCGCTCAAGACTCGAAATGATTTATGGCTTGTTTACGAGTGTCAGTGTGAAGTTGGACGTCAAAAAAGTAAACCAGAGTAAGGCAATAAATTAGAAGAAAAAAGATGTCCACCGAAATTGTGAAAATCGAAAAATTGGAGTATCGAGCCATCATCAAGTACCTGTATTTAAAAAGGTTAAGAGGTAAGCAGATTTACGAAGATATGCTTAATACCCTTGGTGATCAATGTCCTTCGTCCTGTCCAAGACCTAAGAAGTTTCGTGTCCAAAAATCTGATGGAAAAGTTGCCATGGAGTAATCATGATTGATTTTTTGGATAAGGGTAGAACAATAACCGGAGATTACTATTCGACATTACTGACCGCTCTACGGGAAAAAAATTAAAGACAAAAGACGTGGAAAGCTATCCAAAGGTGTTTTGTTTTTGCAGGACAACGCCTCTGCACACAAATCTCGTGTTGCCATGCAAAAAATTTGTGATTTAGGGTTTGAATTACTAGAACACTCCCCTTATTCACCAGATTTGGCTCCGTCCGACTATCATCTCTTTCCTCAACTGAAAAAAAGTTTAAAAGGTCGTAAATTTTATTCCAACGAGGAGCAAAGCTGTAGAGGTCTGGTTTGCAGAGCAGAGAGAAACATTTTTTTGAAAGGTCTAGAGACGTTGCAGGTTCGCTGTATTAAATGTATCTAATTAAGAGGAGAATATGTTGAGTAATAAAATATTTTGACATTGAAATTATGTTTGGTTCTATAGTAGGCTAAGAATTTTTCGATATACATATGTATCTTTTCGGCTCTTTAATCCTCAAAGAGACCTTGTCGCATACTATTATTATAACGTGAAACAGTGCAAATTCATTTTAGTGACATATCTACATATATGGTTCAACAAACGATTTATTGTATAAAGAAATAAAAGCTTAGATAAATATACACAAAGGTCATTAAATCACCAAAGTACATACATTTATCAATACTGAATAATTATGAATATAAAGAAACAAATGGGCATAGACTTATATTTATGAATTTCTAAAGGCAGGAGGGTTGATTACAGTGAGCGATAACGACTTCTATGACGTCATACGTGAAGTTGGCGACAGGAGAAAAAAAACGATAATAAAAAAGTAGGCGTAACCCTTTTTTATTACAACACTCCACCCCTAAGTTATAAAGTTTGCTACAGTTAGTGGGTAACGCATTTTTAGTATAAGAAGGAGCCGAAATTGACAAAATAGAAACAATTTAATAAAAAATATTGATAGAATGGTACATTTCAGTAAATTTTTTTATTGTTTTAAATTGAGGTATTTTAAATTTTTTTGGAGCTGGATTTCTATCCTAAAACATATGAAAAGTGCGGACAGCAAGCGCGAGATTTGAGCTTAATGTCGCTCTTCCATCCTTCGTGACGACAAAGAGCCTACGACCTTGAAACCGATAGAACGTTATTTCTGTAGGATTTGTAAGGTTTGCTGCCCTGGCTTTTGTAATTTGACATCTCATCTAACCTCGAAATGCTTTTGAATTTCACAGCTCACGTAGGGAGCAATACTGCGAAATAACTGACATATTTTCTTGTAGAAAATTTGACGCTCTACAAAAAAGGGCTCTTATAATTTCTCGATATATTCACTCCTTTCAAAGTTATTCAAGGTTAAAGTTAAATTAGTAATAAAATTTGACATTTTTCAACGCTCCAATCTAGAGCATTTTATTTGATATAATTGAATTTTTCTATCCTACAGTCTTTGAAGTGTAATTCAATGTCCTTCGTGGCTTATAGCTCGGGAAGTAGTTGCTGCTTCTTCGTGAACGGTCATTTTCAAAGACTCTATATTATCTTCAATAACATGCTTTACTAAAATGACATTTTGTATAATATAATAGTATATATTATACTATGAGGGAGAGAATTGCGTCATTTTGGCATAGGTGCAATTTGAAGCCCGATGGCTACAATGCACCGAGGACAAAATACCATCTCTCCCGAATGGTATATACTATTTTTTTCACGGTCTAATTAACTTAAAAACACATATCTTCATTATGAAGTATGTATGAAGTATTTATTTTGGTGTGACATTCACTGAGGCCTAAAAGATCTATTGTGCCCCCTTATTTCTACTCAGTTTCTGAGGAGAGTCTCGGAAACTAGTAGTTCCTTTAGTCCTATTTCCCAGAGGAATTTTAGGATGTCTGCAGGCTTCAACTTAGGTAAATGTTTCTCTTCTGTCCAGTTATCTCCCAGGTGCTGTGTTCTAGGATTCTGAAGTGCTGTGCTATTGGAAAGTATGTGGATGGAGGTTTCTTCTTCCATGCCACAAAACCTGCATTCTTTTTCCTCCACTTTTTCGAGCTTTTTCAGGTGCTCATTCAGGCGACAATGTCCCGTTAGGATCCCTGTTAAAACTCTAAGCGCATTTTTACTTTGACTTATGCATTCATTTAATTTTCAGGCTGTAGTCACCCAGAAGAGTCTCTGATTGTATAAGCCCTACTAAATGTTTCCACTCAGATGTTCTCTTTTTCTGGGCTTTGCCTATTTCTTCCAATATTACATTGGGGCTGATTCCGCAAAAGCGTTCAGGCCCCAGAAAGGTATTTCAGTCCTCCTCTTTGCTAGTTCATCTGCTATTTCATTTCATTCCAGTGTGTCCTGGATTCCATAGTATGGTGACTATATTGTTCTCGCCTAGTTCATTGAGTTTGTCTAGGCATTCCCACATCATTTTGGTACTGATTATACAAGAGCTCAGTGCTTTAATGGCTGCTTGACTATCTGTCATTATGATAAACATTTGTCTTCTGTATCCTTTATCAATATTGAACTGGGCGCACTTTCTTATGGCGTGGATTTCCGCTTGAAAGATACTTGGGGTTTTTCCGAAGCTTTCAGTGTGTTTGGTTCCTCATTATGAAGTAAGTAGCACCAGAATAGAGTACACGCATATTTCATATTTTGCTTGGATATTAATTTATAATAGTAAATATGATATCAAAAATTACTAATAATAGGAAATAAACCAGTTTCCATTTGAAACTACTCCCAAATTTTAAAATAAAATTCAAATTTCAATGCACATTCCGACCACAACCCGAGGATTTCCGAACGCTACCGATGATACGTGTGATGTCATATCTCGTACTGCATTAGGTTATGTGTAGTTGTGTGTTTATATTGTATTTTAATCAACTATTAATTGCTTCATCGACGTAAAAATATCATTTATATGTTTGTTTCAGACCATTACGTGTTTGTGTGTGCTTTTTTTATTTCTAAAAGTCAACGTAAAGTGGAAAGTGGTCATAAATATTCGATATTTCCGAGGATATTTTTGAAGAATATATTTTATTTACTAGTTCAGTGTTCAGTGACGATTCTTTCATATTTTGTGAGTAAAGATATGGCTAGCGAAGGTTTTGTAAAAGCACAAACTGATAACTTGCCCAAAGTAGACTCATTTATGCTGCTTTAATGCAGAGGAAATAAGAGGAGTTAAAGCATTATCGTAAGTACGATTTAAACTATGTTTTATACCAATATATACCAACCATATTTCGATGTGTGGTCGTAAGAAAATGATGTTTTTATGGTTGATTCCTAGACATATAGGTACATAACCTCAAACTATTTAGGAAATAAAATTACCAGCATAGAAGTAGGTACTTACATTAAAATGGTCTTCACAAACAAAAGTAATGCCCTTATCTTAAGTGTATTTTTGCTTGCGCCACCAGGTAAAGTAACAAATATTTTGTCTGGAGTCTTAATAGACGTTGATTTACACACTGGAACAATGCAATACTACAATAGTTTTTTTTTCGGCTTTATCCATTTTCAAAGCTTTCAGAAAAAAATTAGGTCACAAGAGCTCGGAGCGTGATACACGAATAAGAACGTAAACAAATAAGGTCACACCATGGGGCAGCCATCTTTATTACGTAAAGCGCGTTTTGACGGACAAATTTTATGATTTTTAAAGTCGTTTTAAAAGTAAAGTTTATATTTTTTTGAAAAAATAGGCATGCAAGGTGTTAGGAGACCTGGTAAAGCGTCAATTCCCACCAATAGCAAAATTTATGCTTGTACCCTATTATTGTATTCGGATTTGAGCATTTATTTAGTAGTCTTTGAGTTATTATCATAACTACAAAATAAACAAACAAAAATAATTGTCAAACTAAGGTGAATGTAACATTTAATTTAAATGTCGATAATTAATCGACTACTTCTGTTTTTATTTTGATGTCATAGAAACTGATTTCTACTCCCGACCGTGGAAATAGTAAATAACATAGTTTTATTGTTTATAATTCTTTGTTTCCGGAAACTTTCCACCAATCTTGTCCAAGATTGGGCAGTTGCAGCCTCAAGTGTTCGCGTCCTTTTTGACTCTTGTACGCTCGACCCCCCAAAAAGAGTTTTCTTTTATACTTTGGTACTTTTAAGGCTTGTTCTTAGTTTATTTATTGATACATATTGCGTAACCTTTTCGGCAAAAAATTCGATTTAGTAGCCGTGTCTTTTGTAGCAACAATCCAGCTACAACGGAAAACGAAATATATGCGCCTGCCTTCTGCTTTTCGAAAAATGACGATGAATGATTTGAAAGCAGTAGTTGTTATTCGTGTTTATTTTCATACTCGACATCAGCATCAGTCGTTAAGTGTAGCAGTAATTAAAAAATTTTAATGAGGAAAAGCAACGATGCAAAGCCTATTTCCTATTTGTTATATACAAAGAAAGACTTTTCTGATTTTTCTCTCTGCGCCTTTTTTTTCCTCAAAATTGTAATTCTACTTTTCGTAATGATGAAAAGGTTTCTGACTGTTGACGGTTTCACTACAAATAAATAGCGGAAGCTTATATACAGTGTGGAACAAATTAATGGAATAAAGACAGATAAAAAAATAGCTGCTAATGCTGTAAGTGATGATAATTGGATAGTATGCTTGAGTTTCAAGAAAAACCACATAATTCTGGTCGAAAAGCAGCCCCAAGGTTAGTGACACATCAAGTACACAAAATATCAGTAAAATGCCGCAAAAAATACAAAAAACTTGAAAATTCTAAATTGAGTATTTTAAATGTTGTGATTGACATGAGAAAAACTTTACGATGCCTAGGCATGTAATCAAGTAAATTCTTGTTTTTTTGTTTTTGGAACGAAGTTCCTTATCGCGCGTTGTGGAAGGGGGCTAGACGGATAAAATTCTTACCAAAAGTTGTCACGACACTTTTTGATATAGGAAGCTTTTGTAAGCTGTGCGGCGTCGCATGTTTCTCTATCTGTATCTTTCTCTCTTATAGAAAGCATGCCAGATATTTTCATTTCTATTTCGCATTGAACAGTGTGGTGTCGCGACGATTATTTTTGTTGAGTGTATACAGGTTTTTTGTAAATAATAAATAAAAAAAATATTATTATAATAAATAATATATAATAAATAAAATTTTATTACAATTCCTTCACTAATTAATCGAAAGGAACTTCGTTCCATCCGGGTGTCCCTTGACACCTCTCAAGTTTTTTTCACTCTGATTGTTTAAATAATGAAATTACAGAAAAATATTTAAATCAAAAATTGTAGCTAATACATATCTACAAAATTTGTCTGACATTTTTTTTGTGTCTGCATGAATTTTCAAAATATACGAAATTTCCCTAGTAGTATTTTTGAACATAAATATTCATGTTTTTAATTTCACAATAGTAAGTGAACAAAATTGAGTATTTAAAGGTGTGTGATTAACATGAGAAAAATTTTACGTTAGGCATGCAATTTTCCGGAAAATCGATGAGTAAATTTTTGTTCTTTCACTCTAATTGTTTAAATAATGAAATTACAATAAAATGTTCTTATCAAAAATTGTAGCTAATACATTTATCTACAAAATTAGTCCGAAAATTTTTTTTGTATCTGCATTATTTTTCAAAATATACGGGAATTTCCCCGGTAGTATTTTTGAACATCAATTTTCATGTTTTTAATGTTACTATAGAAAATAAACAATGATATTTAGAAAAAAAATTTCATGTGAAATGTGTTCTAAAATGAAGGGTATCTAAAAATAAAGCTCTTTTTTGTATTATCGATTTTCCACGTACATCTCTACTAAAAAGTCGTTTTTTTACCAAATTCCTCCAATTAACATTAATAAATCATAGAAATTAAATTATATATTACATAGCGTACTTCAAATATTATGGCGTGATCTTCAAATTTTATTTG
>CAJUYI010007957.1:0-11496 GCA_910591695.1 Galerucella pusilla
CCCAGTTTTTTGTAATTTCAATACTTTAATTATATACATTTTTTTACATATTAGTTTTATTTATTATACAGAAACTTTAAGTTCTTTCTATTTTTAAACAGATTAAAAGTTAGCTCACCTTTAGATTTGATTTTCTTTCTAATTTTCTTTTAGGAAAGACAATTAGTGGCGCCCTAAAATTGCTTTCTCTTTTTTTCCTAGTTTTGCTAAAAAAAATAACTTTTTTTCTTTACATCAATAAGGTAACAAAGCCCTGTGAACTGGCTTAGTTTACCTCCAAATTTATTGGTTAGTTAGGCAAGAACCTGCATTATTCACTTTAACTTTTTTTTAACGTCATTCAACATCATGATTACATCAGCTAAATTGAGCAACTTTTGTTTCATTGGCGTTCAACTCTAATTGTGTTTCAAACTATAGGATAATTCATGCTAAACAATGTATATCTGCTATAACCTTCATCTAATTAGGTTACACTCTTTAACGGAATGTGATACCTTTTAGTCAATATAATAAGTTAACAATAATATTTAAACAAAAGACATAAAGGTAATTTCAATAAATCATAAGAATAGAAGTAGGAAGGCTGCACGTACGAAGTCAAGTTGAGAGCGTGAAATAAACATAAATAGTATTATTTATATTTACTTATGATGAACTTGACTTGTCGTATGAATATGCAAACGAACAATTACTATTAATATTAGGGTTAATGTTAATGGGAATGTTAGAATATGAATATCACAATTCATAAGTAATGAGTAGTATGATGTATAGTAGTAAGTTTAAGTAATAAATAAAACGTATCCCAGTGCTACAGGTAGTTGTTTTATTCCTGTAAGATGACCCTCCGAGTGACCAGCAACCCCACCTATTCAGAGGCCCTTCCACACCTATAATCTACCAAAGTATCCATCGACAATACATTCATTAGAAACCCTTCCTGTAGTCTGAGTGTTCAATGTTCATTTGGCAATGCACAAGAGTTTCAGAGACCAATCTAGTCTAACAAAGTTATCTTCAGCCCTTCCACTTGCAACGCGGACGCGGACTGAGTCAGATTTTGAATGCTTATCTTTTTTTGGACGTTCTTCTCCACCTTTGACGTTACGAAGTAATCCACTTGGCGATAATTTTTATTTTTTTATGTACGGCATGAATCTGCTTCTGAAACTTCCAGGTCTCAGTTGTGATAAACATTTTAAAAATAATTAAAATGTAAAACAAAAAAGAAAACAACGATAGCAATTTGAAGAAACTGCTTAGACATTCCAATTGGGAGTATTACAAGCCATGAGACAAAGCCATCTATAAATAATTTAAAACGCCAACTTCCATAACACCGGATGATTTGTTTTTTCCATTCTCTCACCCTCTGAGTACCTATCGCTACTGTCTGAACATCTCACGGAGTGAAAATGATGCAAGTATTTTTCTACTTCTCATTTCAAGAAAATTTCCGAACCCCGTTTCGATTATCATCAACTGCTATTATCTCTACATATTAAATGTATTGGTTTTAATTTTATTGCCACAACTGTTTTTATTCTGAATAAGCTATCGAAATAAATCAACTGGATGAAGGATAGTGATGAAATATGCTGTGAGGAATCTTCTTCTGAGACATCATTGCAAGAACAATTTTCAAAATTAATTGAAATGTAAAGCAAAAAAGAAGGCAGCAATGGCAATTTCAAAAAGTACTTAGATCTTCCAATTAGAAATTTTATAAACCATGAGACGAAACAACCTATAAAGAGTTTCCATAACATCGGATAATTTGTTTTTTCCATTCTCCCACCCTCTGAGTATTGCCACTGTCTGAATATCTCACGAATGATGGGAAAATTACTACTTTCCTGAAATATTTCCCATTTTAAGTCATTTCCGTACCATGTTTCGATTATCAACCGCTATTCTTTCATTTTATGTATTTGTACTAATTTTTTTTGCGACTATTGTTATTCCAAATTGCTATTGGAATAAACTGAATAAATAAACTGGCACAGCATAATGGATATTAATGAAATACGACGTAATGAATGTGAGTAGTAATGTCGATCATTGATTTTGAATTATCATTTTTCATTACAATATAACAGCGTGTACCAGTCGGTTACGTGTGTGCTGATATAATTAACATCCCGAAATTATATTCGTGGTTAATATCACACGCTCCACTAAGCAAACTTGTTCTATCAATTATTGCCATCACCATTGACTAAATTTTCCTTTTAACTAGTAACTGTGATTAATAATTTTGGTGCTTCGAATTTGATTGCCACGTCAGATCAAGAACACAAATAACAAATTTCGTTCAACCGTTATTGAAGTTTGGGAAGTTTGCTTTATTATCAATCATATCAAAGATACCAGAACGACTGATAGAAAACCCTTTACCAAACACTACAAAACAAGGAGCGTAGTCTGACGAAATCACTTTGATGTTTTGGTATCAGAAATACGTTACCTTGAGAAACATATAACTCAGTAAATATGCTAAAGAAAATTGTCAAAATTTTAAATATTGGCGATATAATTTCTAGTTACACGAAGAAAAGGAAGCCAAACAAGCATTTAGTGCTTTTTTTCATATGACTACTTTGTTATTGTATAATGATGAACTTTCTCATGTCCGTATTTATAGTCGAGACTTGAGACCGGAATTGGAATTTTATAAGGCGGGTGAATTTCGGATACGTTATAGATTCACAGAAAATATCGTTAATGATATGATTTTACCTTTGGTTGTCGAACATTTAACGAAAGGAAATAATAAATGTACCTACTTTATGTAATAAATTAATGAAAATAATACTAATAAGCCCAAAAAAGTTTGAGTTTTACACCCAAAAATAACAGAAATGCAGAAAATAGCGTTACGGCATCAAAATTCACGACAAATGTGTCACAATTGTCATAAAATACACAAACAAGTTTGAAATTTTTCATGCTGGCCAACAGAAAATCTAATTGCTACGCTTGAGACACGTCTTGAGTCTTTCCTCCGCCGAGAATTCACGAAGATTTGACTATGATATGCGTCCATTCTCGAGCCCTGAGTACAGCTTGGCCAAGCACGGCTCAAGTCCATCTTAAGTCGGAGGTTGAGTTTCGACTACAAATACGGGCATTAATCACTTATCTAGATAACGGAATAGAATTTTCCTCCGATCGTAGGAGAAGTGACACTATTTTGACCTGTTCGCTGAGCGCAAAGCTCAACATTCCAGAATAGTGGGCAGCCACTGAGCAATTAGAAAATAACAGTGCGGTAATATTCTCACCGCACTGCTGTAGCGTGCGGTAATGGATTGTTACAATAAAATGGAACAAAGTATGGTTTAAATTTTTATATTGATGAAGTTGTTATGGAAGAAATAAAAGATACATCTAGTTTATAACGATATTCTTGAACACAAATTAATTGTTGTTAATATTTACATTTATTGTACAGTTTGTACAATTTGTAAATTGTACTGGAGGGCAAAGAGAGTTGATAGACGTTGAAGCTGCATGGCTAATTGTTTGGATAATCTCGTTTCGATGATTTTTATTTAGAGTCGAGGCATGGTGTTGAATATTTTATTAGCCACTTCTACTTTATTATTAAGGATTCGTCAATATATTCGATCGGAGAAAATATGCTATCATATACCCATTTATTTAAATATAAAAAACCGGCCAAGTGTGAGTCGGACTCTCATACGAAGGGTTCCGTACCATTTTCTATAAAAACGGCTGAAAAATCATTTCTTTTGTGATTATTTTTCACTGGTTCTATTCCGAAATGCAGAGTAAGTGAGTGGATGTAGAACAAAGCACTACACGCTTTTACCACAATGCCATTAACTTTCTCGTTAATTATTCATTCCTGAATTAAGGATTATAATACATAGCGCCAGCGCGACTGTGTTCGCAAAGTTAACTTTAACTGTGGATTGTGAACAGATAGCGTATCAAGTATAACAGTTGTACCAACTACGGTAAGCAGTACCAGTGCTGTCAAATATACTTTTTATTTGGATTTTACATCAAGTATTTTGTAAATATTTCAAAACTCTGTGAATATATCAGGCGTCTACCTGTAGCCGTTATCAATCTTCTGCAGTAGAGAGCAAAAAAATCACGTTTGTTGTATAAAAGCTCCCACAAATATTGACATCATTTATGAAGATTTCAACTGTCTATTTATCACGGTTATGAGACACAGTCTGGTGACAGACGGGCGGACTATGGGACCATAAAACTATAAAAAGTATAGTGAGATAAGCCAGATAACCAATTATTTTATGACAATATGGTAATTCATCTTTTAATTTCCAACTTTTTTTGCTCCTCCCTCCTTCCTTCTCCACCTCTTCATTTTCGCCATCTTCCCTTCCTTCTATTTTTTTTCTCTCCTGTAAACCTCACTTCCATTGCTGATATTTACGTTCTCTCCTCTTCAATGCGAATCACTACTTCGGTTTTGGTTAAATTTGACAATAGTTACTCGAAAATAAGTAATTCAATTGGATAAATACCCACCTAATCTAAAACTACTTATTCAAGTGAAACTATACTTGAAAAGCTCCTCTTAAAAACAATTTTGTTTGTTTCAGACCTTCGTCATGTTGACAGAGTACTGGAGACTGTCATTCTTCATCTTAGTTAGTCCAATTCTAGCATCATCTATGGATACAAGTAAGTTATTTCTTCATTATAAGCTTAATTTACTATTTTTTGGTATTAATACTTCAATGTGAATCAATAATTGGTCCTAGCCTGAGGAAATTGATTCCAAATTATCACTTTTCAGTATCACGTATCAGTTTGATGAAATCTCTCTGGATTTGTTTCTGACATAACCAGTTAACTATTGAATGATTATTATAACAATTTGTTTAATGGACAAATGCAATAGCATCTTTTTCAGTATGACTTGAGCATGCTGGACGGAATCATCTGACTTACTAGCAGGTTAAGCGCCAAGCTGCTTTTTGAAAAACTTCCCTCCAGGCCAAGATATTTTTATTATTTTATACTCATCATTTTAGGTTGCTACAAATATCCTGAAATCAGCGTTTAGTAGTGCAGGGCCAGGGCGGACACGTTACCATGCTAAAGTGGATGGGAGCGTATCCGCTTGGCCTGGCCGGAACCGATAAAAAATTTTAAATCGGGCGGTCACCCGTGTCCGCCATGGCCTGGCAAGAATGTCTCGTATCGGACACCGGTGTCCGCTATGGCGCTTAACCTGCTAGGATGTAGGCGTAGCTATATCGAAATCGACCTATAAGTGATGACTTCTTCTTATTACTAACTTGATAGGGTAATGAAAACCGGTGTTTATTTTAACTTCGGTAGATAACGCAAACGCAAGTCTAACAACTAAAACTCCGAAATTGTGGTATAGAGAACCTTACTAAGAAGATTTTCAGAATTTTCCCAGGATTTGAAAAGTGGAATATATGGAAGATGTTAATTACAGATGTATTCTGTATATTGGAAAATCAGGCCGTTTTTATATATAATGGTATCCTTTCCAATAAAATTATTCCATTGGGAATAGATAACGTTATAATTTCGAAAATCATGAATTGTTTCTAGCCCTTTTTTCATTGTTCAATGGATGAAAAATCTTCAAACGCCGTTTTTCTTTTGTAATATCCTGATGACAGTCGAAGAAGCTTACTTTTTCACACAAAAATACACAGTCGAATTTCATCTTCGGTGGAAAAACCAAAAAATCTGAATAATCTGAATGTAAAAAAAGAGACCACGTAACGACGAAACGATTGCAGAGCTGTGAATAGGAATTTTTCTGCTCTTAAATAAAATGCATGTACATTTACCTAGAGAATGCTAGGAATTTTAATTTTCTTGGAACGTAGAAAATGCAATTATTTTTATAGCTACGACAATTTTTTGAATGCGGGTCGTTTCTTTCTCTGCATCACTGGGAAAAAGACAATCAGTTTCTCAAAATAGAGTTTTAATTCACCAAATTTTTTGTTCACCACCTACACTATCTCTTCTCCAATCAATTCTAAGTATCAATATCATATCAAAACTTCCCCTTGTACATATCGATCGATTCCTTTTTATCACGTTCAAATTTCCAACATCCGTTCGTACAAATATGTGCTACCTTCTACTTGATTAAAGCAAATACTGTCATGTTTGTTGCCTTTGAGACGTGTGTAAATAAATACATTTGAGTTGGGAATACTTCTAGCAATTCCTTTTTTCCCGGTGAAACGTCGTTTAGTACGTGGAAAGATTAAATGGAAAGGAAATCCATCTATCGAAATAAAAAAATACAATTAGATCAGAATTTGAATGATTTAACTCGAAAAATAGGTTTCAATATTTAGGTATTGAGATTGATTCGGCAGTTTTATGAAGAGAAAGTGGTCCAAAATAAGAAGTTGCGACACTCTTTTTGATTGGATATTAATCCTATCGTCAATTGCACCTCAGCCTCTGGGGCTTTTTTTCTACTGGCTTAGCTTCGTAGCTCCCGTATCCTATATCAGTTTGTACGAATTATTCACCTGTTGGTTTTGGAAGTTAGTCTGGGGCTTTTGTATATTGCCTATCATCCATTCGTTTGGGTTGTACTCAACAGTCCAGGCACTGGATCTATGTACCATTTTCCATGTTATCTACGTACACTTCATGTCTTCCATATAGTCCACTAGTTTGACTGTGGTTATCTAGTCTCCAAGTGCTTCGGTCATCAATCATCATAGAGTTCACATCTTCTGTACACAGGTTCACTCTGTCCATTTCATGCAGATATTTCTTTAGGGTACAGTGTCCAGTTGCCAGGTCGGTAACTGTTTTCAAATGTCTCTTAGCCAGTTCCAATAGCCTGTCTGAAGGTTTTGTTGTCAACTTTGTTCAACCTTCATTTGAGTTGGTGTTCCATTTCTAGCGACTTCCTGATTTCCTCTCTTATGCAATATTTCGCATGTCTTCTGCTGCCTAATACTGCGCATTCTGGTGACATACATTTGGCCATTTCTGTCCCTTCATCACGTTGTATGCAAAATAATTCCCCGATGTACAGTCCCATTCGTACAGGTGTCCTTTCATTGGTCTGTTATCAGTGAGAAAACCCGTTATTTTTGCGTATTTTAAGTATTTCTTCAGCTCTGTGCTCCGACAGTTCTTCAATTAATGTGCTCCTGTGGCGCATTAGACTGGGTTCACTCCCCATCTCTATTGTTGTGTTTTAGTGAAAACACTGAGTTTTTGGAAATTTAGTTCTTCACGTCAGGTTATGTTTGAGCGACCGTTGGTCGCGACGCAAAAGATCTGACCGTTACGTTACGTTATGTTACGTTGCTTCGTTATGTGTCTTGCTGGCGTGCGTGTGCTCTCTCCTGAGTCTCTCTCTCGTTTACGAAGCAGCGATTCATATGCTTCGGCCGGGAATCGAACCCGGGACGCCCGCATGGAAGGTGAGCATTCTACCACTGAACCACCGATGCTATATTGAAATTCTATGCAAAGCTGGTATTCGCAGTGCTGGTGATCTACTTGAATTTGTTCGGATACATTTTTACTATTTCCATAATTTTTTTGCGTAATTGATCTTTTTTGTTTATTTACAGCATCGGTTGTCAGGACGGTAGGTTGTGTTCACTGGTTTCTAAGTTAAACACGACGGTGAGTGATTCACTTACCAGTACACACAACCTACCGTCCTGACAACCGATGCTGTAAATAAACAAAAAGGATCTATCGCGCAAAAAGTAATAAATAGCCATAAAAACAATTCCACCAAAATGCAAAATATATTTAAAACCGATCGATAAGTATAAATGTCACTTTTGACATTTCGTTCATTTCGAAGAAATTTGAATGATTTTATTCGGAATTTATTTCAATAGGATCGCGCAAAAAATGGTATAAGCATCTCGAACGTTAAGGGTAATTACAACGTTTGCATGTAGATTCCTCTCGTAAAATTGGACAAAATGATATAAGGATTGAGGGGTCTAGCACATTTACTTTTCGAAATACAGGGTGTTGAAATTTTAAAAACTTGTATGTCTTAATTCGATAACTTTAAAATGGATGGATAAAATGATTTGACATTTGGCAGGTTGTTTTTAAATGTAAGAGGGCATACTTTGATAAAAATAGTAGTTTGTGCAACTAGTGTGGATATGATGGCCATATCGCATGAGGACGAAGTTTGAGTACGACGCCGTAGGCGGAGTGCTCAATCGTTCAAGTGCGATATGGACAATCCACACGAAGTGAACAGCATATTTTTTCTACGACCCACTTGAGAAAAAATCTACAAAATGAAAATTTCTATAAACTGTAATATAACTTCAAATTGAAAATTAAACAATTAAATTTTATGTTTTCACTAATTTTTGTGTGGTAAACGTACAGTACTTGAATGCCCAGTTTGTATAATGCTACGGTTTCCCTTTTTAAATATACGATGCTGTTATAAGTAGATGCTGCCAGTCGGACTCCCTCATGAAGGGTACCGTACCATTATCTATAATAATGAATATTCTGCTAAATATTTCAAACGTCTACCTGTTGTCGTTATTAATATCAAGCAGAATAATTATTTAAAAATAAAATTAACAATAAAAAAAAGTTCTTCACGGGGAATCGAACCCGGGTCTACCGCGTGATAGTCTGGTTTGCTTACTACTCGACCACCGAGGAATATGCAAATTGTTTATCTATATCGTCAGATAATTTTTGTTTTAAATTAACTACCGTGTGTCCCGCGACACGCTCTACCTTTTTTTTCTCGGCACATGACCTCGGCAGGAATGTGTTTATTTCTAGTGAAATTAGTATTTCTTCTTCTTCTTGTTACTTCCATCACTGATTATTTCAGCACCAGTTCTTTCATTTTTCTGGGATCCATATGAATATGGAATTCCCCCACTAGGTGAACTCTTGTGTCACCTTCCACTATTTCTTTCATCTTGCTGTATTCTGATCTGTTACTTGTGTTTTGGTGGCTTGAAGGTCCCATTTTTCTACCCTATGTCAATTGACGGGACGTTTTTCATGGTATATGTATTTATGCTAAGGCAGACAAGTCCGTTTTCCTTCACCACCCCAACAACAACTATTTTCTGAGATTTCTTCGCTAACCAATCCAAAATTATAAATATGTCCAATTTACCATTTTGGGATAGTCAGAGCTCACAAGATATCTAGCTTCCCGTCTCGTATAAAAGCTGATTTGAATGGAGTGATATTCAACCACCTTGTTCTATGCACTCACTTTTTGGCCTAAGTACTGTGGGCCTCAACTCGCTCTCCCTACTCTTCAGATTCACTCACTGACCAAATAAGAGGCAACTTGCATGACCGGGGTATTGAATTCAAATAATGGCATAATGACTATATCGTATTCGTATTCAAATGTGTTGTGACCACTCTTGTCTAATGTAATTAGTAGGTCCTTCACCTCCAGGTTCCATACCAATATGAACAGACCCTCCCTTGTAGACGCTCCCTGGTGACTTTGGCTGCCAATATTTCTCAGACTCAACAAAATGACTCCCATCTTTATGTATACCTAAACGTTATCTATATCATTAATGGTGCATTTTGGTAGCGTTACACATTTCATTAACTGAATGTTACATGAAAATTGGACGTCAAAAGGTACAAAAAACGAGAGAGATATTGTTGCTGCTACCCAGGACTTATCATTCATCGTTGGAGAAGCTGATTTTAACTTTCAACTTACTTTTGAAGATAAGTAAGTGAAATTAAATCCACCTTCCTTAACACTAGATTAATGGATATACTGTGGGTTCAGTGTGTTTCTCATGCCCCGTATATACCTAGTTCAAGTAGGGATATAAATCAATCTAATAGCCCTATGAATGGAACCATTTTTCACATATAAAATTTTTTTATCACTTCAAGCTAGTTTTTAAAAAACATAATTAACTAACACCAGTCTACTTAATCTCTCCTGGATTCTCTCGTTAATATCTTGGAAATAAAACTGCATCCCCGGGTAATTTATTAACTGTCATCCAGACTGTTAATATACATAAAAACAATACTCACAAAAACCTTCTGGTCGCTTTTTTTTTCGAGGTAGTAACCGTTCTGCTTAAATTATTTTTGTAACTGTAGTTTAATTAGTTCTACTTTAGAGTCAAATGAAGTTACACTCTAAACTTTAAATAAACGTTCTCCTCCAACTTCTTTAAAATAACGATATTATAATACAGTACATCTCCTACACAGTAGTTCATGTCCCTCGCTTGTAAACGAGAGGGTTTTCTCAACTTCCGATAAAATTTTGAAGTTTCTGAAGTTTTATAATATGCTCAACACCCTAACGAGAAGGTATATAGAATGTTAGACATTTTACTGTTACAGAAAATATTTTTGGAATATGGGATGAAATAATTTTGGTTCAGGTACATATTTGTATTTTCACATCTTGACAAGCTTGATTGGTATGAATATATTATTTGTTGGCAGCTTTATGTGAATATTGAAAATTGATTTGAGCCTAACTTTTCAGAAAATTGCATTATTCAGCAGCTTCACCTATAACAGTGTAGCAGAATCTTTAAACTTAAGCCCCATTGAATTCAAAACGTCAGATAAAATTGAAACGTCATACACTCATACACAATAAATCAAGTTTACTATTGTACTCACAATACGGGCCGATCCCTCTGTATATCATTATTTTTTTTTTGGATTCTTCAGAAAATTCTGGACATACTTCATGTACAATGTCCGTTGCCTAACTTCAACTGTTTCAAGTGTTTTCAGCCCGCAGACTATATTTTACAGGCTATGGATTTCCCTAATCGGTTATAAAAAGCATGTTGTGTATTTGATAGTATTGCAGGTGTGATATTCTGGATAATTTGTGAAAAACAGGACAGTTATTGTGGACCGAGCAGCCGTCGTTCAAAACAATTTAGGATTTCTTTTTTTTGTGATTCCACAGTTAGTTACTCCTTTTAAGTCTTCTTCAGCTTAAGTTAATCAATTACCTTAAGTCCCCTCATGCCATGAAACCCATACTAGAGACTATGTGTTTTCTCTTGCCAGTCTGAATCCAGTGGTTGAGTTGCTGTTACATGAGCAGCTAGCCTCCAAGCATTTTGTAAATACTTTGCTTCACTATTATGTCGAACCTTCCGAAAAGTATCAAATTCTGTAGAGGAAGTTAACTTCCTATCGTTATTTGATAGCATTTCAATATACAGTGCTTTTCAGATAAAAGTATCCACCTTTAATAACTTTTGTAATACTGGTATTTAGAAAAAATCCAAAAACACGTCAATTTATGTTGGGAGGGACAAGCATTATGGCTTATTTAAACTTACTGGAAAAGCCACCCCCTCACCCCTAGCAGCATCCCCTTTATTTTTTTTAAATTACTGTTCATATTTTTTATGTAAAATTTGGATACTCCTCTTTGAGCTGATTCCAAAAATGTATAATACTTTTAGGTTAAAGTGGTTAGTTTATGAGATA
>CAJUYI010007959.1:0-11492 GCA_910591695.1 Galerucella pusilla
ATTAGTATGTCGATTTAACACCATTTTAAACTCCTCATCTAGACTATACAGGAGCAATGAGAACATGCCCAACGGCAGCCAATTCAGCGTTGCTAGCACTATTAAGCCGCGTCCACATTATGTCGAATGGTGTCGATCGACTATTGTTAAACTGCGTCCACATTATGGATCGACAATGTAGGGCGACCATCCACACTAAATCGACATTGTGGATCGACACCATTCGACATAATGTGGACGCGACTTTACGTTCGTAATAGATCTATTACTAAATGGATTTATTTATTACACTATTCCGCCGCTTTGCAATTTATTACGTTTCTATTATATTGGCCAGAGAACAAAAAATCGAAAACAAAAATCTTAGACATAACACATCGTTAACAAAAAAAAACGCTGTAATTTTGGCATTGGCTTTACTCCTTGCACTGGCACTACTGGGCAGTGTAATGAAATTCGGCGTTCGACTTTTGACATTTGAGATAGACAAATCAAATCTTTCTCTATTGCCCGTACTTATACACAAGACTTGAGGCATGTAAAATGTGTCAAGAACTGATGCTCAAGGCCGTGCTCAGCCTCAAGTCTTGTTTATAGGTACGGGCATTAGACTTCTGATGTCACGACTATTTAATCTTTTCCTAACTTCACTTTTTTTACAAGAATATTCCCATTCATCTATTTGCACTAGTATAAACGATTTTATGAGAAGTTTTTCTCAATTAGATATTATTCTTACAATTTCTGTTCGTTTTTTTGTTGTTTTGTATATTTTTTTCTTGAATCTATGCTATAAAAGTTTTATTTGTTTTGGTAATTTTGATTTCAAGAAAATGTCAACAGTAAACATGTTCAACTTTAGCGACATCCATTAATGACGAGGAAATTGCCAATAAAAAAAATTCAAACTCCCAGAACTTTATCTCAATTATTTATAATTTTAATTCAAACCTGAAAATCGGTCTCCCCGAGTGGTTTTGGGTATGCGGGCGACAAAATCAAATAATTTTTTCAAGATATATATTGTTGATTTAAAAAATTGAAAAAACTATGGTGTATTCTGAACATTACAAAGAACTAAATGCAGTTGAAAAAAATACTTAAAGTTAATTTTTCAACCAGTAAGGCCATTGTTAATTAACAAAATGTCCTTGAACTTCCTTGTTAATTGTAAATTAAAAAATGTTTAAATAATTGTAGTAAAATGTTTTCGATAACAATTCAAAATGTTATTAAAACATAATTTGTAGTGAATATCCATTAGTTAAATCGTTCAATAATAACTTTTGGAAATTTGATTCAGAATGGTAATTTCCTTGTTATGGAAAGTGAAATACATAATAAAAACAGACAATTTAGTTAATTTAGGTTTCAAATAATTGAAGAAAAAAACGGCCAGCTGATAACACTAATATTTTATTTTAGAATTAGGCCAGATATGTATCGTATTAACGAAATTAAATCATGACATTATTTTGGTATGTTTGTAAATATTCCGATGTCATTCAAACCACTCAGGAGTTCATCAAACCGTCAGACTCCACATTAACGGGGATGCTTATCCTCCCTGTGAGCATCCTCTTGTTGTACAGATGGAGACAATGTCTTTGCTCGTCCCCGTCTCTGCTACTCTAGTGGTGACATCTATTTAGTTGTGCTATCTGCACCTCTTCTATTTGACGTCCTCATTTGGGGTATTGTCAAAAGCTCCTTCTATATCCAAAAATGCAAATACTATAGATTCTTGGATGTCTGGAGCACCTCGAATATCCTCCGTATTCTGCTTGCTCATTCCCTTTTCTTTAAAGTTGATATAACTTCATCCCATAAATCCCGAAAGAATTTTGAGTTGACGAGAAAATAGTTATTAATTATCAATAACTTTAAATATTGTTTACAAAAGATCCAGAAAATTGGCGAGAGGCGGTAGACTTGTACAAACAGAAAGTGCAAATAATTTCTTTTTACTTTGACCGAATGTGATGAACGTTACAAAACATTATGGTAATGTTCAGTGACAGTTTTATCCTAAAAAACAATAAATTTTGTGCGGACCAAGAACGTTGAATGTTTTTGACCCGCGAGTTCAAGAATGTGTGAAGAAATTATTAAAAAACTAGTTTGGGCTTGACCTCTGAAGTTACTCAATAGATTTCGCTCGTGTTGGTGTTGTATGGATTTAAAAACTTTGATTCTTTGTATTTACTCATTTTTTTTAAATTTGTGTTTTAACGAAGTAGAAACTGGTGTTTAAAAATTGAATTAACCTTCCCACCTCTCACAATCGGGTTTCAAAAAAAATATATAAACTTTGCTTCCTATTCTTTAAACCTCCTCCTACCATACAATCAGTTGGATCTTCCGAAAGATGTGAGACTTCACATGGCAAGACTTCTGGAGTCCAAAGCCTCACAGACAAGAAATGGGTTACGGTCTTGGTCTCCATGCCACAAAAGCTGCAGTCGAGATCCCCCATTTTATGCAGGTGAACTTTTACCGGGGAATCACCCATCAGATAGCCTGTAATAATTATTGGTTTACTCCTTCCGATACTAAGTAGTTCTTCAGCCCGTTCAACACATATATGTCACCTATGAAGGTCTTTATGTGCACCTGCTTTGGAGTGTTACTCAACTGTAGTCTATGTTGGTTTTGAACCCATTGTTGTATTTTTGGACCACCTTCTTTGTGGAATCGCAATAAGTTTTGCCAAACAAACACTAAATACCTGGACAGAAAGAAAAGCTTTAGACTTCTGGAGGATTGGTTCATTCAAAGCCTTTTAAACATCCTTCGAAGAATGTCTCCAAACAAATGTTAGACTATAGCAGGCATGACCTACGTTGTCTAACAGGCCACTGGTTTGTATTTTTTATTAAATTTTATGTAACAACCGGTATAAAAAAGACAACGAACTTTAAACTTTAAAATATTCTTGATACATTTCGAAATAAACTATCATAGAAAAGATGTTACAATCAGCATCGTCAAAATACAGCGCTTCCAAAAAGTATGGACGTACTGTATATTATTTATAGCCGTAGTTAAATCAAAGGAATTAAGATAATAAGAGAGTACACGCATATTTCATATTTTGATTGGATATTAATTTATAATAGTAAATATGATATCAAAAATTCCTAACAATAGGAAATAAACCAGTTTCCATTGGAAGTTACTCCCAAATTTTAAAATAAAATTAAAATTTCAATGCACTTTCCGAACACAACCCGAGGATTTCCGTACGCTACCGATGATACGTGTGATGTCATATTGTGTTTACTTATGTCAATAAGGCCGTTATTGCATTAGGTTTTGTGTAGTTGTGTGTTTATATTGTATTTTAATCAACTATTAATTGCTTCATCTACGTAAAAATATCAGTTATTTGTTTGTTTGAGACCATTACGTGTTTGTGTGTGGTTTTTTTTATTTCTAAAAGTCAACGTAAAGTGGAAAGTGGTCATAAATATTCGATATTTCCGAGGATATTTTAAAACTTTTGGAAGAATATATTTTATTTACTAGTTCAGTGTTCAGTGACGATTCTTTCATATTTTGTAAAAGCACAAACTGATAACTTGCCCAAAGTAGACTCATTTAAGCTGCTTGAATTTATGAAGTCAAACAGCTGCTTTAATGCAGAGGAAATAAGAGGAGTCAAAGCATTATCACAGACATAACCTATCTCCTCAAATATGGAATCTTTGAATGGGCTTTAGCTGTTTCTCAAGGATTTGCTTAGAATCTGAATACGATTATAGACATAATATTGATCTTTCTTGTACAAACATTCTTTCTGTCACAGTCTATATCTTTTAACGCCTTACTCTTATCTATTTCAAATCTAAATAGCACTTGACTCATCGTGCTTCACAAGTGTCTAGCTAGTCTGTTCTTTATTTTTTTTAATAGCAAGACGTTACCAATTACCGGAAGGAATTCGATTGTGCAGAACTAACTCTTCTATCTATAATTAGACCTTCCGGTATATGTACACTGACCCATGAAAGGTACCGAACAATGGGTCCAACACAAACTCTGACCTCATCAACCTTGAATCGACTTGTTTTGTCCACTTGCTCGCGTGGAAAAGACGAAGAAAAGGATATATGAATGATTTAGCTTTTTTTTTCAATTAACGTGCATATAATTAATAAAGGGGTTGCCACATAATATACATTATTCTTTCTCTACTATTTTGAATTTTTTATTGAATATGTAGCGTAACTTGAAAATAAATTTGTAGATAGCTTCCACAAGCTCAAACGACCCCTGTCTTCATATGCGCGACGACATGAAAGCATCCTCGAAGGGGGAACCTATAATAATCATTGTTTATCTACTGTGACATAAAATGCAGACTTATTGTTGAACAATTCGAATGTTGACATTGAAAAATTTCATTCACAATGTCATCTTTGTCGGTTTCAGTCAATATGTTTTTATTTGAACGCTTTTATTCAGTCGTTGTAAGAAATGAAATAAGTTGCATTGAAAAATTAATATTTTTATGTGTTAAGAAAAAATCTTAAGGAATCTTTTGTTTAATAATATTTTTCTTAATGAAGACATTCCAAATATTAATTACATTTTTCTATATCCGATCTAACACTTGCAGATGACAGATGACATTCTTATTAAAATACCAACTCACTGTTTTTGTATATATTATAATCATTATTCATAACATATTTATATTCAATACATAAAAAAAAACAGCCAACGAAATTATAAGTTATCCAAATTCATTTTTATATTCATATATGTTTAAAATAAATATTTACCAATATTATCTTTCAAAAATTGAATAGATGAGGCTTTTACTTGATGTAGATCCATAGTAAGTTATGAAATCAAACAATTTTATTTTGTAAAATCTACATTGTGATTACAATGTAGATTTTACAAAATAAAATTGTTTGATTTCATAAATTATCTTTCAAGCTGAAGTATACGCCATTGAACTGGCTGCAAGAGAGATGATGAATCAACCTGTTGTAAAAAAGAACATAGACGTCCTCCAGATAGCCAGGCTGCTCTTAAAGCACTGGGTTCGAACAGGGTAAAATCTAAGATGGTATAGAACTATCTACAATCCCTTGAAATACTTGGCAAGGAAAACAGAGTCATTTTGACCTGGGTGCCGGCGCATCGAGAAGTGGAGGGCAATGAGGAGGCCGAAACTCTGGCAAAAAGGGATCAGAGACTTAATTTATCGGACCTGAACCATTTTTGGCATTGCCGAAAGCACTGCTAGATCAGCCGTAGCTACCTGGGCGGAGAGGAAAACCTACACGTACTGGGCAGACATACCGGGGCTCTCTCACTCGAACGCGTTCATATACTACCCCTCAAGTACAAAAAATAAGCAGATCCTGGAATGGAGCAGAACAAACCTACGCATTCTGACGGGAGTGCTTACAGGTCATTGTAGACTAAATTACCACCTAAAGAAGGTGAGTCTGGTTCAGACCTCCGACTGTAGTTTCTATAATTTGGAGGAGCACATACTATTCTCATGCCCAGCCATGGGCAGGGTAAGGTATAATATATTCGGTTTTAGTACCTTAGAGCCGAACGACTTCAAAAAAGTACCACCAAATATAACCATGGACTTCGTCAGAAGCACAGGCTTGTGGGGTGAATTGTAATACCTAGGGGTGAGCCGCAATAGACCTAACGAAGGTCGCAGTGGAGGTGGCAAGAAGGCCCCACTCACATAGAACCTAACCTAACCTACCAATATTAACAGAAAATTCTTTCTAACTGGTAGATGAAGATGAATATTTCATTTGAAAATTAATAAGTCCTATGATTTGAACCACCTTGGAAGATGGTATAACACCTATCATAAGCTTCAGAAAAAAATAATACCAACAAAACAAAGCAAACTATTCCAGATACACAAATATCAAATTAGACTTCCAGTTAACTAACCAAAAAGTAAGTAAGGCTTGTCCAAAATCAATTGCAGTGCCTATCTTTCAAAAAATACTGATTATCTTTAATTTTGGACTCAATTTATTATATTCGACCAATGTTTTAAACCTTTTATAAACTCTAAAAGTATATAATGTTTACTAGAAATATCAAAAGATTATGAAATTTCCAGGTAATACTCCAAATAAACACCTAGTAGATCAAATCCCTCCATTCCCATGGGCAAAAAAGAGCTTTAGAGGCTCGTTTACTTACAACCATCATATCCCGATCAAAATTAATAAATCTTTGTTTCGTTCTGAACACACCAAAAATATTTCATTTGACAACTGTCACCAATATAAATAAATGTCAGATAAAGTCGTATGGATGTTAAGTTCGCGAATAAAAATTAAGAAAAATGTCCTCTGATGAAGTATTGTGAATAAAACTACAAAATCGTTGTGTTAAGAATTTTCCGCCCTTGTGCTGCTAAAAAATACTTTCGGACTTATTTTTGGTGTTCATATGATTGTTTTCAATTAGAGAAATGTCTTTTTGTATTTTATTACTATTATTAATTGACCTTTGTGATGTCAAAAACGTATTTCAACCTTTCCAATATTATAATAGATCGGTGTAAATATCAACAAATTAAAAACACTCACCTGTACAGCGCTATTCAGAAAGCAATTATTTTGTCCTGGTCCATTAAGTAGACCTTTTGTGCTCGTAAAGGTCATCGAGTCACGGGAGGGTGTCGCTATCGAAATTGGTAACGTTACCGGAAGTTGGTGATGCGGTAGCATCGGATGATGAAGTGTTACTGACGATGACGCCATTGTAGATTCTTTTACGAATTATTATATCACATCTTGGACCGTTGCACTTTTACCTGAAATTAAAAATGCGAAAAAAATGTTTAGTTTGAAGATTTTGTAATGCATTTAGATTGTCAGATCTTCCATTTTTTGGAAATATAATCTTGTAATAGGTAATACGTAAAAACTGTATTTTAGCAATAAAAAGTTAATAATATTAAAAATTGAGTGTTGTGGCGAGTTTAAGAGAAAGTAAAAGTGTTGAATGATAAGTTCGGGTTATCAATCAACATAAAACCAGGAGACGAAAATGTTTAGCTCGAAATACAGGATGTGGTATAACGCCACTGGCTTATGAGAATTGTGTGAAGAGATTACAAACTGAAAAATAACCGATAAGTTAGATATCTAGTTATTTTGAATTTTTCTTCACGATCTACTATCTAATTTACGGGACCTCCTGTATATAAATTATTCATTTGTTTATTCAATTCGTAATAGTTGATAATTATTTATTTAATTATTAAAGAATGTATATCTGTTGGAACTATTTTGCATTTCAATTAAATCTTTACAATTGGAATGAGCAATAGACAAGCCTACATTGTTTATTCTTTATAGAATGTGATTATTATAGGAAGAAACATTTACAAATTTGTATTTTTTTCATTGTTAATAAGATATTTTTTTTTATAGTTACTAATTTTTCTTGAACCTTAAAATACTTAGGTGAGTTTCATGAAATAATGTGCCTTTCTATCTAGGCTGAATCAATTTAGGTATAATACATTTTTGGAATCAGTTTCGTTAGTTTTAAATTTTCTCGTTTCGTAGAACTGCCAACACTAAAAAGGATGATTGGTTTCTTCTTCTTTTTTTGCATCACTCGATGATGGAAGTTTTAAGGACGTTTGCCTCAAGCTTTGAAGGATATGTGAATTTTAGTTTTAGATTTCATGAAACCCGATAGGCCCTGTGCTTCTACGAAATTTTAAGGTTTTAGATCTCTCGTGGCATTTTATTGATCACTTTTATACGTCTACCAAACATTTTTCAATCATCATAAAATATTTTATTGGGGTATGCACTTAAGCTTCTTCCAATTTAATTTAAACTTTCATAAATCTAAATTTGTATTATGTATATTTATTAAAATTTCTAAAAATACTTTCGAAATTGCACATGTATATACATACATCTACACATCATAATTCCAAAAATAAATACATCTTATATATTTCATCAAAGTTTATTATTATTTACTATGTATGTGTTATGGATCGGAACCATTATGGTTTCTTGAAATAAATAATAAATTGATGTTTAGTAATTTCCGTAAATTATGAACCTCAAAAACTATTTCCAGATAAAATACTTTATTTATGACGAAGTTAAATATTATGGGATCCAACAGGCGAAATATTAACCGGCCAGCTGGTGAGAAACTTTTACTAAACACAAAAATTGTTTAGTTTTGTTCCGCTAAATTTCAGTTGTGGAATGTTTGGTTTCCGTAATAATCGAATAATTTTTACAAAAAGTGTTTTATTTCTATACAATTCTTCACAAAAGCAACAGCTTCTGATAAATAATTCTTAATTTAAGAATAAAATTATTAATCAAAAAATTAATGTCATTCTGGATCACTTAAAAGGCAACCCTCGTATACTACAACCATTTTCTGAGCCACAAAACAAAAATAAATCTCAAATATGTTCTTCTTATCATTAGATGAAGAATTCGTTTAAGATGTCAACCAAGAAATATGACCTGCTGAAAATCTTGTTGGTATTATTCACGTCAAGAGATAAATGGTTCACCAATAATGCATTGTCTACTAGTCTCTTTTGATGAAGATTAAGTGGGTGTAAAGTCATTAAAATTTTGTCTGGTTTAGTTTTACATTTATATATACCGGGAATATTGAAAAAGAAGTATTAATGCTAAAAATGGAAGTTGCTTTATTATGGAGCATGTAAAGGTGCAAATCTGATTCGCAGGACAGATACAGGGTGAGCAAACGTACAATATTGGCAGTTATGACTAAAGGTTTATTCTCACTTCTCACAAGTATCACAGACAATCTTTGACATCCGAATTCGGCGCAAATACCCGATGGGTAGACCGCGAGACCAATGCGGACCAATTAAGACCAACGAAGGACCAATTGAAACCAATGAGGAACCAATTAAGACCAATGAAGGACCAATGCAGAACTAATTAAGACCAATGGAATATAAGACTAGCGCACACTCGACTGCTCGACTAGTCGATGGGGTGTCAAAGATGCCAAACTGGACGCTTTAACACCATTCGGGCTCTTGTTGATTCTTAGTTGACGATGGTACAACATATGAAGTTATTTATTAAAGGTAGATATATAGGCAAACAAAAAAAGACCCAGAAGATATGACAGCCACACACGACGAAATACCCGATGAAGTACTGGATGTAAAAATCTCGGAAGAAACAGAAGATGAGAAAGAAATTGATGAAAACCAACCTTTAGATCAGATATATACGATCAGCTCTAATGTTTCCTAATGTTTCCGCTTTAGTTTTTGATTGGGTTATTGATGAAGTTCCGAGTGAAGCTCCGATCGAAGGTCTTAATAATGGCAATGAAAGTTCTCAGCATTTCTCAACCTAAGTGTCCTAAAAACTTAATATATGAGTGATTTTTCTGACCGAAATGAAGAAGACACTTTATCTGAAAAATCTCCTTTTATTAAAACGGAACTCACAGGTAAAACAGTAATAATAAGAAAGTCATCATTTTGTTGGCTTCTTGATGAATCAAATGGCAAAGTCACCACCGATAAGCTTGGCACATCTATAAATTTCTGGATTGTTTCCAACAAGAGTGTGAAAACTGGAACCCGAAGTGGTGTACAAAGTAAAACAAAGGAAAATCTGAAAGTTCCGGGAAAAACTTTGAAATCGAATGTAGAAACCAAAAAAAAGGTTCGAAAAAAGCGAAGAAGAACAACTAGTTTTAGCGGTGTCGAGGGGCTGGAAGACAGTGAAATATATATTCCACCGATACCGAGTACTCAGATGAATAAGAGGTGCACGGGGATTCTTCAGACGATGTCCTCGATGATAATCTGAGTAATGCAATTATGGCCAACCAACTATGACCAATGGAGGACCAATTATGACCAATAGAGGACCAATAGAGACAAATTAGTGGACCAATGGGACAATTAAAGACCAATGTCCAATGGGGTGTACATAATTTTTGGTCGCGGTTTACCTCTCGCAAAGACCTTAAAGCGTTCTCACAAAGATTGGTTTGAAAACTATCTATTACTTGTCAGAGATTTTCTGTGAGAACAAACCTTAAGATTGGGAATATTTCATTATTTGTATACGAAACATAAACTAAATATCACTTCTTATATCCAGTGGCTCAGTGGCATTTAAAATTATTTTTGTCTGACATTGTATATATACAGTCACCAACCTTGAATGTGCAAGTCTTGTATATTTACATTACGTGCCGTTTATAGAAAATTTATAATGACCACATTTGAATGCAAACTGAGAGGAAATAAGGAATTAATTCCTAATAGAACGCAAGCCAAGGCTTTTTTTTCAATGAACATACGGTTTGAGCTGAAATAAAAATGGGATCGAATGTGTAAACAAAGTTAATTATAACGAGGAGAAGAATGTGAAGTATTTACATTCTTATTTATTACTCGTACAAGGTGAAATATTGACCTCTTCGATTACAATACAAATGGGGTTGGACTAAAATTGTTTGTGGTTGTATCCACCCTTCGCGCTTTGAAATACATAAAATTGGTCACAAGTTATACCACCGGGAAGAACCAATTATTTATTTGTCGCTTTTCGAATGGGGGCATCTCCGTTTTGACCCCCCCTACTTTTTTGTACTCTATTTTTTTTCACTTAACTTGTTAGAGTCCTTTAAGTAGTGTTCTGTATCTGTATCTGTAGAGAAGGGAGAGTGAGTGTAGCCTCACAACACTTAGGCCACATGTGACCCATTGTACATCCTCCCGAGGAATTGTCCTTCTAGGTCATCGTCCATCCTGTCCTTCCCAGGAAGGTGAACAGGTCACTAGAAGACATCTCCTTTATATCCTTCGCATCCTTCCAAGCTTCTCTAAAGGTAGGAAGAATTAAATACCATCCCATCTCTATTCAATTTTCTTTTATTCTTTCTTTCGAATATCTGCTGGAACTTTCCTAATCAAAGGTTTGCATCGCACTGTATCTAATTCTACGAAAAATCTAGATGGAGGTTCTCCGAGTGATTTATGTAAGTTAACTAATAACTGGTTTTAGAATTAAGTTCCATCATGGCGAACAGTTATTAATTTTAGAAGATAAAATTAGCATACAAAAGATCATGGGATTGTTTTGAGACAAAAATCTAAATTGCTAATTTTTTCAAATCAATCAAACAACAGTTAACAAAATAATTTGTTATTAAATAATGGCGAATTACCTATATGTTATTAAAAATGTTTTTAGATGCACTCGGTATATACTGTGGAAAATAAATTAACTAATGATAATGAGCACAACAATACTCAGTTTTTTACAAATATTCATCTAATAGACTCTGTTGATTTCATTTATACCACCAATTTGGTCTTTCCCCTGCAGCCAATGTAAAAACGACATTCAACACAAATAAGTTTCTTCTTCTTTTCGTTTAAATTTTGGTTCACGCGTTACTACGTATCCAATTTTGTATCTTTTACTATTTTAATA
>CAJUYI010007960.1:0-11488 GCA_910591695.1 Galerucella pusilla
TTTCTTAATTTCTGCACCTTCTCCCTTCTTGTTCCAAAATCAACAACTTTCAATTTTTTCCTTGTTTATCCTCTCACAGGCGACTTTCCCTGTGATCTAATTGTCTTAGTGTCATTTTTAAATGACTTCTATGGATATAAAGGTCCTTTCACATGTTCATTATATCAATGTTCCTTATTAACTACACTTTCTTTTAATCGGTTGATTCATTTCGCGATTAATCACTGTCACTTCACTGAATGTTGAGATGAGTTACATAGATCTAATTTAACTATACTATCTATTACATTTTACCTAACATGTATCAATTATAAGATTATTTATTTAAGGTTTATAAAGATATTTTATGTTTATTATTTATTTGTTTTAAATTGTTCTATTTTTAAATTTAAATTGATTTCTTTCAAAATTATTCCCATTCAGGGTGAATTGATTTATTACATGGTTATTTTCTTTAATTACAGATTCTTCGCCTCAAATTGGATTCACCTGCTTTCAGATCATCACAGTTTCCCCCAATTTCATTTCAAAATTTTAGCATCTATCATTAGTTTGATTGTACTCTTTTAAAATTTTGGAAATGTAATTCTTGTTAAACAATTTCTTTTCCTTTAATTTCTTTTTTATACTAATACTATTGATCATAATACCTCTAAAATAACTTAATACTTAATAACTCTTAATATTTTCAAATTCACAAAACAAAACCTAATTTCAATTAATTACTTATCCTACTAAATTCAATGTCATGTTAAATTGTCTGTCTGTCAAAGATTGTTAAAATGTTGCCTTTACTTTTTAAATTTACACAAATTTTGTATGTTTATTGTCCCCCTTAATGAGTTATTATATGGATTTCTCAACACATAGCTGTTCTCATATGCTTTTTCGATTATGTATGGTCCATTAAATGGTAATTTTAATTTAGCACACTCATTTTCTTTCCTATTTGCTACTTGTAAAGATCTTTCTATCACCCAATCTCCTTCTTTAAATGTTGTTGGCCTTTTAATCTTTTTCTTCGCTCTTTTTATGTATCGATCTGCATTTCTTTTAAGTATTAAATTCACTCCTTCTAACAATTCTTCATATTTACATTGTTTTTCTAATATCCATGGTCTGTCTGGTTCTATATTCTTCATTATCTGTATGGGAGCTTCTTGTGTAGTTGTATTTGGTATATTATTCATATAATATTCTACCTCCGTTAAATTATTTTCCCAATTTCGGTGCTCTTGTGATGTCAAAACTCTCAAATATTTTATTATTTCTTTCATATAACGTTCTGTTGGATTTGATGCTGGGTGTCTTATACTCGTATAAGTTAGTATTATCCCATTTCTTTGCATGAAATTTTTAAAACGCCTATTATTAAAATAAGTGGCATTATCCAAAATACATCTTTTTGGTCTACCCACTTCATCGAAATAATTAGTCATTATCTCACAAATTGTTTTTGTATTTGTTTTAGCTGCTGGTTTAATGTAAATGAATTTTGAAAAACTATCCACAATCACAAATATGTGTTTATTTCCCTGGAAGCTAGTAATGAGATTAGACATAAAATCTATGGATATCAAGTCCAATGGTTTCTCAGATTGAATGGATTTTGGTAAGTTCTTATTGTGGTAATTTTTCTCTTAACTCATTTGGCATATAGCACAAGTTTGTATTAAATTCTTGGTTATAGAAATATCTTTTGCACAAATGTAATTTTCCCTCCAAATTAACCATGTTCTTCTCATTCCAGTATTTCCAAATTTCTTATGAATTTCACTCAAAATTTCTTTTGCAAATTCCATTGTCGTCAAATACAATTCATCTTGTCCTACCATTTTATGAATTATTCCATCCTTATTTAATGATCCCCTTTTTTCCTTTACTGCTAGTTTGCCTTGATCTTTTATTATTTCTTCTAAGGAAAATATACCCTCTTTTTGTTTCAAAAAATTCAACCCAATTTTTGCTTTATGTAAATTTCTCTTATTTTCTCCATCCATTCTGCTCAAATAATCTGGTACTATATTTGATTTTCCCGGGATATATTTAATTTCAAATTAGTATTCTTGTAGTAATAATGCCCATCTGTGAATTCTACTATTTCCAAATTTGTTATCCAAGATTGATGTCAATGCTTGGTTGTCGGTTTCAATTAAAAACTTATTTCCTAATAGATAAAATCCAAGTTTAGTCACACAAAATATTATACTTCCTAATTCTAACTCACTAACGCTATAGTTCTTTTCATGTTTTTTAGTTGTCCTCGATATAAAACTGATTGGAATTTCTTCATCTCCTTGTCTCTGAATTAGTACTCCAGCATATCTTTTTATAGAAGCATCTGTCTTTAATACAAAAGGTAATTTATAATCTGGGTAATAAATTTTTAATTTGGATTCAAAAGTATCTTTTATTCTGACAAATGCACTTTCTCTCTCCTCTGTCCATTTCCATGGTACTCCTTTCTTCAACAACTCCATCAATGGTAATTCCAATTCTGTTATGTTAGGCACTAGTCTTTTAAAATAATTGATGGTTCCTAAAAATCCTCTTAACATTTTTAAATTGTATGGTGTTTTGAATTCCATATTTAATTTGATTCTATCTGGATCCATTTCTATCCCAGTCTCATCAATTTTATATCCTAAGTAAATAATATTTGTTTTGAAAAACTGACATTTGTCTTTGTTTAATTTCAGACCAGCTTCGTCAAGACTTTCCAATGCGATCTTCAAATGTCTTCGATGTTCCTCTTCACTATTGGAAAATATTAGAATATCGTCAATATAATGTAAAATAAAATCTTCGTACTTATTCAAAACTTGATGTAATGCTCTCACTAATGCTGAACAAGCTCCTTGTATACCAAATGGTACTACGCAAAATCGATACACAACTCCATCTACTGAGAATCCTGTATAGTCCCTTGAATCTATGTGTAATGGTATCAACCAAAAACTATGTACTAAATCTAACTTTGTAAAAATCTTAGCGTTTGTTATTCTTCCTAAAATTCCATCTACTGCCATTGGTGCTTCGTATTCAGGTATTGTGTATTTATTTATTGTCCTTGCATCCAAACATATTCTTATATCGCCACTCTTCTTTTGTACAACTACTAGCGGATTTATGTAAGGTGTATTACTTCTTTCTATTATCCCATATCTTTATAATATCTCTAATTCTTTCTTCACTCTATCTTTCAATTTATACGGTACTGGATATGATTTTACTTTAAAATTCTCTATATTCTTCACCTCCATCCTATGCTCATACTTTTTAGCCACTCGTGGTTCCTTCGACGTTAATCTCTCATACCTCATTAATAATTCTTTTGTGAATTCATAATATTCTTCATTACAATCTATCATATTACCACTCTTCTTTCCATCTACTATTTCTTCTATATTCTCATAATCGAACTCTTCATTTTCATTTTTCAACTTTTCTTTTTTAATACCGTTTATCTTTTTCTTATTCTCCTCTACTTCATTTATCATTTTCAAAGGTATCCGTTTTCCATTTAGCCTTATTTTCTTATCTTCATAATTCACTATTGCTTCATATTTTTCTAGTATGTCATTTCCTATTATCATTCCTATTTCTAGATTTGGGACTGCTAGTAATTGACAATTGATTATTGTTTCATCGAGTTGTAAATTTATATCATACTTCACACAATCTCCGATTATTAATACCTGTTAATGTAACCTTTGGAATTTTTATTTCCCTTTGTTTTAATTCACTAATTTCATTTATAATTTTTAAATCAATTAAAGATGTTTCGCTTCCTGTATCAATTAAAATTTGTAAAGTTTTTTCATTAATATTTCCCTCTATGTAAAGTAACCCATATAATTGTTCTAATTCTAATTTCTCATTTAAATTTATGAATTCCTTAGGGTGACATAATGCAAAACTTTGATATAGAAAGCAACATTTTAAAAATCCTATTCGTCTTGTCTATTTCTGTCTTTGTCTGTGAGTGTTATTTTTTCGACTCTTATTTCTTGTCTGTCTTCGTTCCTTCTTTCTCTATCAACACTACCTCCTCTTTCATAATGTTGATTATTCCTTCCTGAATCTCTATCTCCTCTTTCCAGACTTCTAGTCATAGTTATCCCATGTCTGTATCTCGTATAGTTAACCTGTCTTCTATTATTATTTTTATTGTTATATTGCCTATCGTTTGTACAGTTGTTTCGATTATATTGACTATTTCTGTTTCTATTTTCATAATTATTATAATTTCTTCTTTCTTGGTTATTTCCAAATCTTCCATTGTTGTAATTATTATTATCATTATAATTCCTCCAACCATTTCTATTATCATCTTGTCTCTGATCGTTAAAATTGTTACTTCTCCATGTATTTTCATTTTGATTTCTGCTCCTCCTATAATTATTATTGAAACTTCCATTACTCAAATGGTTTCTCTCTCCTCTTCTTCTCTCAATTCTTTGTAAGTATTGACATAAACTATCTATTGTCCTTATGTTCTGTATGGCAATAGTTTCAGTTATTTGATCTTTAAAGTGTCTTGACATGATTAGATTAGATTAGATTAAAATTGGAGTGGCTCCTTGTCCTATCCCACTGCGACCTTTGCAGATCTATTGTGGTCCTCCCTATATTAGAGCTCGATATCCAGCTTTATTCTTTTTATTAGACTTAATAGCCTGGTTACCGCCTCCTTTGCGTAGCTCTCTGCCTTCGGTTTTTCTTCCCCGAATAAGTGAAACCGCAACCTTGCTAGGCCTTCACACTCACAAAGTACGTGCTCCGCGGTTTCTTCTTCTTCCTGGCAGAACCTGCATAGGCTGTCTTCTGCTAGTCCAATTGTGTGCATATGTTTCCTTAGCCTACAGTGCCCTGTGAGCATTCCCACTATTATCCTCGTCGTTTCTCGACTTTGGCGTAGTAGGTCGTGTGACAGTTTGGCCGAAGGGCTTTTAAGGAATAGTTTAGCGTGTCTTTGTCCTGGGGTTCCATACCACCAGTTCAACGCCTGGTTGTTTATCCATTTGTGGATGCTTCCTTTACTTAGGCATTTGGCAATTCCACAGGAAGGTTCTGGCCCTATCATGACCTCCGCTGCTCCCTGCTTGGCTAATTCATCGGCCTTTTCATTGCCTTTTATTCCTTGGTGGCCTGGTACCCAGGCTAGGGTTACTTTATTATGACTACCTAGTCTGTTGAGGGCCTTGCGACATTCCCACACCAGATTCGATGTTATCTTATATGAGCGTATCGCCTTTAGTGCTGCTTGGCTGTCAGAGTAGATGACGATTCTTTGGTTATTCACCTCCCGTCTTATCAACTCCTCTGCACAGCATTGCACCGCTATTACCTCTGCCTGAAAGACAGTGGCATGTTTCCCTAGGCTTAGAGAGATCGCTATCTTCTCCTGTACCCCGTATATTCCGGCTCCTACTCCAGAGTCTGTTTTAGAGCCATCAGTGTACCAGTTGAGATTCGCCATTATGGGAGGCCCTGCTTCCCAGTCCTTTCTCTCTGGAATTACGATTGTATATTCGTTTTTAAAACTATATTGTGGGGCAATTTGATCCTTTGGCATTCCCAGTATTGGATCTGCCTTTATTCCATCATATAGTTCTTTGTAGACCTTACCGTGTTCTTGGCTTATCGGAGAAGATCCCTGTGATAATCTGTGGCTAACAGATCTTGCATTTCCTTGAATAAGTATATGCAGTGGTGGTAGGTTTAGTATCACCTCCAGAGCCGCTGTCGGAGTCGTCTTCATGGCCCCTGTGATACTCAAGCAGGCCTGCCTTTGAATACCACTTAGCTGCCTTTGCGCTCCGATCTGCAGTGTCCTGGGCCACCAAACAATTGATCCATAGGTTATCATTGGCCTCACAACCTGTGTATATAACCATTTGGTCATGCTAGGATTTAATCCCCAATTCTTTCCACACATTTGCCTGCATCTTCCAAGAGCGATTCTGGCCTTATGTGCGGTTTTTTCAATGTGGGAGTTCCAATTGAGCTTCTGGTCAAATATTACCCCTAGGTATTTAACTTCATTCGCAAATGGAATCTCCACTCCGTTGATTTGCGGCTTTTGTAGTCCTTGCAATTTTCTCTTTTTTGTAAACGGTACCAGTGTAGTTTTGTAGGGGTTCACTGCTAGTTCCTCCTCCCTACACCAGCCACTCACTATATCAAGCGCCATTTGGGTGCGCTCCGATACTGTGTCCGGAAACCGTCCTCTTATGACGATGGCAAGATCGTCCGCATACCCCAGGCACCGAATACCTTTGTCTGATAGCCGTACTAGAAGCGTGTCTACTAGGATCGCCCACAAAAGGGGCGATAAAACGCCTCCTTGAGGACAACCCCTTTCCACACCCGCTGTGATGGTTGCCTCCCCCAGGGTGGATGTGATTATCCTATTCCCTAGATTAGCTGCAAGCCACCCGCAGATGATGGGTTCGACCCCCCTTCTTTCCATACACCTTGTTATAGATATTGGAGAAGCATTATTGAATGCTCCCTCTATATCCAGAAAAGTAGCTACTGCTATTTCCTTGTCGTCGATCGACTTGGACAGTAGCCTATTTAAATCGTCCAGAGCCAAGTCTGTTGACTTACCCTGTTGATACGCATACTGACTCTCGCTTAGAGGGCGAGTTTTCAGAGCGTTGTCCTTTATGTACCTATCCACTAGCTTTTCCAAAGTCTTGAGCAGAAAGGACGTTAGGCTAATTGGTCTATATGACTGGGGCGTTTGGTCAGAAATTCTACCTGCCTTCGGAAGGTATATGACCTTCACCTTCCTCCATATTACCGGAGTATGCCTTAAAGCTAAGCTAGCCTTGAAGATCTTACTTAGTTGTGGCGCTAATGCCTCTTTACCTTTCTGCAGTAGTACCGGATAGATTCCATCCTCCCCTGGTGATTTAAAGGGTTGGAATTCGTCTATGGCCCACCTTATCTTATCTGGTCTTGTAATGTCAGTGGCAAGTTGCCAGTCTTCCCTACTGGGTCTACCTGCCTCTTGGGGATTGCTGACTACCTCCTGCATACTCAGATCAATGGTGGCTCCAGGAAAGTGTGCTTTTGTCAACAGCTCCAAGGTTTCCTGTGCCGTTTCTGCATAGTCTCCGTCCGTTTTCTTGAGGAGACTCACCTTGTCTTTAGAGCCATCCTTGGACAAAACTTTGTGGATTCGGGAGCATTCTGTGGTCTCTAGAACCTCCTCACAGAATCTTCTCCATGAGTCCCTTTTGGCCTTCCGGATCTCCTTATTGTATAGAGTGAGCTTACTCCTGTATAGGTCCCAGTTTTGGTTGAGTTTGGCTCTATTAAATAACCTTCTTACCTCGGTTCTTAATCCCTCTAGGTAATTGTTCCACCAAACTGTGTTCCTTTTGCGTTGCCTTGTTCGTTCTGGGCAGTTTTCTCGGTAGGCATTCAAGATTGCCTCATTAACCTGATCAACTGCCACTTCTAGGCTTTCTCTCCCTTTTATAGTGACTGTCCCTTCCTCAAGTGACTCTCTGAGGGATTTATTGTATCCTTCCCAGTTCGTCTCTCTTGGATTTCTGAACTTACTCATTATTAGGGGTGGTGACTCAAGATCGAATCTTATATGCCTGTGGTCGGAACATGATGGTTCCTGTGAAACCCGCCAAGCTACTATGTTATCACTTATTCTGCTGGTACTCAAGGTCAGGTCTAATACCTCTTTCCTAACTGCCGTGACAAAAGTAGGCTCAGTACCTTTATTGGCAATGAATAACCCTTCCCTAAGTATGAATTCATAAAATGACTCACCTCTTTTATTGATGTCCGTGCTGGCCCAGATGGTATGGTGGGCGTTGGCATCGCATCCTAATATAAGCTGCATGTCCCTCTCTCGGCAATAGTCTACTGCAGCCTTCAGTACCTGTGGAGGGCATGCTGGCTCTTCTCCCGGACAGTAGGCAGAACAGACGACTACACTCTTCGTCCCGCCCTCGGTTTGGTATGAAAGGACTCCTATAACAAAATCCCCAGAGCATAACCCCGAGATTAGTACACAATTAACCCTTTCACTATGTATTATACATGCTCTTGGCCTTAATGCTGGCTTATGATAGAGTAACGTACCTGTTTGTGGTTTGAGGCCTGCTATGGTCCTTCCATGTACCCATGGTTCCTGCAGAAGGGCTACGTCTATGCCTTCTTTCTCCCACCTTCGACACAACACGGCACTAGCTGCCTTGGCGTGTTGAAGGTTGGCCTGCAGGAACCTTACGCTGTCCTCTAGGTTGAAGACGAGGAGTCTTCTATGGGCTCTGTGACCTTGGTTGGCTCCCCCAGCTCCATGGCTTCAGCCTCCTCTCTGACCAATGACGGTCTTTTGAGAGGGCTTGTGCCACTTTGTGGGTCGGCTTTCCCAGGTCTAACCTCTGTAGAAGATCCTCCCTTCTTCTTCCCCTTCTTCTGCACCGGTCCTTTTCCCCTCAGTTGTGGTCTTACCGCCTGTGGGGAAGGCGCTTTGGTGGTTGTGCCGGTGGAGGTTCCTGGTTTTGAAGCCTTGTTCTCCACTGCACCTTTGGACTTGGGTCCTCGCTCCTTGACCTTGAAATTAATCCGGCCCATTCCAAAGTAAGGACTCATGTCCAGCCTTTTGATCTCCTCCAGGGATTCCTCATCCATGGAGAAGGTCCACATTTGCCCCTTTTCCATCGGGGTGTTTCCCCAAATGGTCCAGAGGGATGTTTTTAGCTTCCGGTTGCTCACCTTCAGCCTGTTTAGGATCCGTTCACCCTCCAGTCTCACGCCATCCTCATCTGGGACATAAACATAGCAGGCAGCTGCCGGTCTCGGTAGGCTGTCCCCCCGAAGGGTCCTGAGACTTGCATTGTCCCAGGGAACCAACGAAGGAACTACTCCCTCCAACCAGTCAGCGCTCGCCACGTCCGCGCATGTTACTAGAAGGTACCCGGGCTTCTGTGTGCATTTGACGAATCTCACTTGTGGTCCGTCATCTGCCACCTCCTCGTATGCCTTCATGATGGAGTTCTGGAGAGCTTTGAGCCTATCCGACTCCATCTGATTTTTAGGATAACCTTCCTCCACTATGGCTACCCTCTCTGACGAGGCCGCATCCCGGAAGGACGGTTTATCCTCCGTTCTGGGTCTCTTCGTCGCGGGTCTTGCCTGTGGGGGGGTTGTCCCTTGTGATCTTGGGCGCTTTTTCACCTCTTCCGTAACCTCCGAAGGGCGCTTTTTCGCCTCAACTTTGGCTTTGGACGGGTGCTCGCCTGCCTCTTCTTTATTTTTCTTTGGTAGGAGCGACTTTGTGAAGTTCTCCTTAATTACAGCCTTTTTGGCTTCAGTGTAATTAAGGCCCTCCTTCATCAGAGTCTGCAACCTTTTCCTGGATGCTCCCGCTAGCCTTGCTCCGCGAAGATCCTCCTCCGACATACGGTCCACATCTTCCAGCGAGTTCGCTTTAAAGCTCGCCTTCCGTTGGCCGCCTTCTTTAGTCACCTCCGAGGACGTGCTAGCGATGACGGCTTCTTCAACCTTGTCGTCGCTGGTCGTCTCAGTGGTGCCTGGTTGGTTTGGTTTTTTTGGTGTATCCATAAAAATCCCACGAGAAGCTAGGGAAATTCTTGTCCACCTCCTCAGAGCCCCGCATGAGAAGGTAAGGCTGAATACAAGGGGGTTTCGCCTGGTGCCCCCAGGGGACCGTTCGAGGCCACATTCCCCGTGACCATTCAGTACATCGGCACGGTACCTTTACACCTTCACTTGGGAGAGTTGGTCCGCGGCGACAGCTTTCGCAAAGGCTTTTGAGGAGTTTTACTTCCTCTCACCCTACTTATGGCTGCCACTAATCAGAAGTTTTGACATAGATGTCTCCACTCCTGACCGTTCCCCTATCCGCCACCCGGGGACGCGCCTGGTAGGCCTCTACACCCTCAGGTGTCTTGACATGTCTTGACACAATCTCTTCTTCTTGTAGTCTAGGATTCAAATGTATCACCATTGAATACATTTGTAGTATGTAGTTATTCAATGAATTCCCCCTATTTTCTTCATACTTTCCAAAGTATAATCTTTCTCTTATCTTAGATTGCACGTTGTTCCCCCAAAAATAGTCTATAAACTTTCTTTCAAATTGGTCCAAGTTATTTATTTCTTCTTCCTTACTTGTAAACCAAACCAACGCATGTTGCTCCAAATGTTCTCTTATAATTTCTCTCATTTCTTCTACTTCATATTCTCCTCTCATCTTGTTCCTTAGCATTTTAATGAATGTTACAGGATGTATTTTCTTAAAATCCCCATCAAATTTAATATTACTATTATTTCTACAATGAATTATCCTTGTTTCCCCCGAAATCCTTGTCATTTCTCTTCTTATTCTTCTTTCTTTCTCTTCTTGTTCTTCTTCCATTTTCTTCAAATTATCTTCCATTTCTTTCAGTTTCTGTTTATATTCTTTTCTCTCATTTCTGTTGCTGCCTTCTTCCAATTGTATTTCTTGGACTATTCTATTCTCCATTTGTTTAATGTCTTCTTCATTTTGATTAATTCTCTCTCCACAAGCTTGAAATTTTTGTTCACTCCTCATTTCTAATCTGTCTACCTTCTTTATCATCTCATCTTGTATACCTCCCATTACTTCTCCCATTTGTTCAAATTTTAAGTGAATCTTGTCCTCCATTTGTTTCCTATATCCATCTCTATCTTGTACCAATTCTTGCTTTAGTTGTTCAAACTTCTCCTCTAAATTTATCCTTAATTTTCTTTCTAAATCTACCATTCCATTTTGTAAATCTGCGTTTCCTTTTTCCAATTTTTTGTTTAAATCTGCATTTCCTTCTTCTAATTTTTTGTTTAAATCTGCATTTCCTTCCTCCAATTTTTTGTTTAAATCTGTATTTCCTTCTACTACTCTTGTCATTAAATTTCTTATCAAATTATGTAAACTTTCCATCTCATTTTCTTTTTCTTGTATTGGCATTTCCATTCCAATATCTTCTGTTGTTGATGTTGATTGTTCTTCACTTTTTATATTAGTATTGTCTTTTTTGTTCCTTGTGTTTGGCATTGTATTGTTTGTATTTGTCAAGTTATTTTTTGGAATTAAATGTTAATTTATTTTATTGTATATTTGTCTTTGTTAAATTATATTTTTGAATTAAATGTTATTTTGTTTCATTTTTATAATTAAATCAGTGTTCGTGTTGATTTATTTTTTTTATAAATCCAATTTAAGTTTCAGAGTTTTGGAGGTTAAATTTCCTAGCCCCACGTTGGGTTCGACATTATTGTAATATTTTAATTTGAGTGATGTATTTCTTATTTTTAGATTTTTATTATTCTGTTATATTTTATTATTATTTATTTTGGGCGCCTTTATTTTTCAAAAAATTGGTATAGTTACTTTAAATTTTTGTTTGAAGAATTCGGCTAGCTATTAAAAAAAAACAATTTTGACTCTCTCTCCCAAGTTGCGGTTCCC